>OMLM01020208.1:27419-65885 GCA_900302695.1 Helostoma temminkii | reverse complement strand
AGTGTCAGTCGGCCTTATTCAACGTAAAAAATCTGAATTTTCCATTGAATACAATTTTAATTCAGTTTTATTTAAATAGAGCCAAATCACATTGAGTCATCTGAATTCATTTCACATATTATGGTTAAAACCTTACAAAGTTATTTAGGGAGAGATCCAACAAATCCTGAGTTTACAGTCTGAATTCTGAGAAAAATATTTGTCATTCTGGCCCTAATCCTCTTCTGTATATAAAACTTTTTCCTGAATATTGTTTTATTCCATTATATTAATCCTGCTTCAAGAGAATATATAGGCCTGGACTAAATTTAAGAACAAAGGGTGTTCAAATTGCTGATAATGTGATGTATGATCTATATGCTAGGCCAAACTAAACACAAACTTGTTTGAACTCTGTAGGTGACTTCTATTGTTCATTTATTTTTATATTTAATTGCACAGCACAATAATCATACATGTAAAATTGCAAACTGTGAACAAAGAATTCAGACTTTCAATTTAAGACCAAAAACATTTAAGGAAATGTGAAAACAGAAACAAGAAAAAAATTAAATAAAGGAACCACTGTGATAAATCCACCAGCAGTAATAACCTGCTCTGTCACTGGTTTTTCATCTTTGTATTTTTGTGCCTCTGTGTGTTTCTGGCACTGTTCAGCTAAATCTATAATAAGCGGTGGTTTATCTTAATTTGATGCTATATTTTGACATCCTGCTTTGAGCCACATTATGTCTAATTGAAGTTTTTTACTGTGCTTCGGTGCAAAATAAGAGGCTGCTCTACAGCTCTGCAGTGTCCAGTGGCTTAAAATTGACTGTGTCCCTGTGGGATTATGGGAATTGAAGGCCTATTGTTAAAGCTGTTCGACTAGCATTTACCTACCCAGGAGAACTGAGGTCAGTGTGTCTTGGTTTCCCATGCCTTTATTTAATGTGTCTTGGTTTGTGCTGCACAGTGTGTGTCCCTTTCTCTCTGTTAACATGTCATCACCTTGATGGAGAACTTGTACTTGTTCTAACAAGAAAATGTGTGTTTGAACCTGGCTGAGTGACTCTGTGTGTGTGCATGTGTGTCTGTATGTGTGTGTGTGGTTTGTATCTCATCAGGATGTCTGCGTCCTGACTGGGTTGGCTTCTCAGTTTCCCTTTGCCTGTTTCCCACATCCTGTTTTCACACATATGTAACACACAGACACGCAAAACACACCTTGATTATCATTGCTGAATGCTGAAAACATGAGGAAGACAAGTGACGTGAGAGCTTTATGAAAATGTGTGGGCTTCATAATCTGAATTTGAGGATTAAATATATTTTTAAAATAGCATTTCTTAAATAATGCAATTTTGCAATAATAAGTGCATAACAAACCAAATGCTAAACCAATGTTGAGGTATTTTAGATTTTATTGTCATTGTTTATTAAATATTTTGTAATTTCTCCAGGATCAGATGTAATATTAAAATTCTTCAAATGCACCTTCGTTACTGCTGTGTTGTCATACAGTTGGACTGTCAACATGCCAGAGGGCTGGCTGCACCTACAAAGCAGGGGTGGGCAGGTTGCACAGGCTGTTGACCCAGTGGGAGGGGTTGGACAGTCTGGCACTCTTTCCCAAACCACCACCCTGCATTGGTAACGTGTTGTCCTGTAACATCATTGGCATGGAAACATGAGCAAGTAAATTAAGTGATCAGATCATTATGTGTCCTGGTGGTTGTTTCTGAGAGGTTCTGCAGCACAAAATCGTGTATCTTTTGCTTTTGCTTCACAAAAGGTTGTAAAGGAGGAGTTCTGTTGTTGTTCGAGTAAGGAGAGTCTCTTTAGGTGAGGCTGATTTGTCTGAGGAACAAGTCTGACAAATAAGGACAGAATTTGACCGTAATGTTACATAGAAGCTCATATTTCTAAGCCTCCACAATCCTAAATCAATCTTATACCTTTCTCATCTGAATAGCATGAAGTAAACACAAGAGGCAAAATTGCAGCACCGTGCAACACACTATGTCTAAACGATACCTGTTGCTGCAGCAGCAGGGATGATGGCGACGGTTGCTTCTTATCCTGCAGTTGTGTGTGTTTACAATAAAAAGCTTTTGCCTCCAAGGCAGAAGCAGTTTGCGTCTGGGTTTGGTAGACGAGGCTGGAGTATTTGCTGTGGTGAATGCATTACAAATCATGCCTATTGCTCCCTCTCTCTTTCTCTCCTGCCTCCTTTTTTCTTTTCTTTTTGCCTCTATCGATCAGTCAGATTTTTCTCTGAGCATGAAATGGACCAGCTGCTGTGAGGCAAGTTGTTAAGGTGTGGAGTCACGGTGTGTGAGTCCTTGTACACGTATTTGTGTGCACTGTGGTGGTGTGTGCGTGCATAGCTATCTTTTGCTGCATCACTCTCCGCCTCCCCTCTCAATTGAATTGAATTCATTAGTGCTTATTGGCATGAATGTTACATGAGCCGAGCTGCCAGAAGAGTCTGACTATAGCAGGAGTTTATCAAGGAAAAAAAACAAATAAATGACTGTAAATATCTTCCAAATGAGCCTCTCGCCTCCTCTCTGTCTCGTCTTCTTTTTATTTCTTTGTACGTCTCTCAGTGCAGCAGTGGCTTATGGGAGCAGCCCTGAGCGACCCTGTGGGATAAATCCATTTTAGAAACCTGAAATCTTGACAGATAGAAAGACAGAGCGAGGAAGGGTTAGAAAAATACAGTGTCTGTGCATGTACTCAAACACACATATGCTCTCTCAGCAGGAGGCAGGGAGAGAAGCAGGCAGGAGCCTCCCAGGCATTTTACTCATGTAGAGAATGTAATGAAATCTGAGCCACTCTTCCTCCCTTCTCCTCCTCCTGCTCCTCCTCCCCTGTACCCCTCTTCTCCATCTACCACACACATGGCATTAAAAGGACAGCAGCAAAATGGACAAAGCAGTGATTGTTGATACGTTATTGTTATGTAATTGTAATTTAATCTGTCAGCACAGACATTTTTGATAAATTGCTTTATTGAATCTTGTGTTGTAATATGTTAGGCAAGAATAACTTTATCTGCTATTGCCTACCTTCAAAATGGATGGTAGCATTTGCTTCATATTACCTTTTTTAAATATTCGGTGGTCTTACTCAGGAGAGAAAGTGACCCCTTCTTGAATGGCTTGTTTCTCACATGCTTGGGGTGTCTTAAAGGCCCTATAAGTACTTCAGATGGCCGTCTGAGAATAAAAAAAACCCTCAAAATTATACACTGTTGCTCGTTGCCCTTTTCATCCTGCATGTTTGCCTCCATGGAGCTGGGCTCCTGTGCAAAACTACAGTAACATTTCTCTGTGGAGAAAAAAAACAGTTACCTATTTGGTTCAATTTCCAACTCTGTCTGACTGCAGTTGGGTTTTAAAATTAAAATTAAAAAAATTGTTTTCAAATATTAGTTATTGCAGTTTTAAATTAGGAATCCTCTAATATAAACTTAGCATACCTCCTAGCATACCATATCCCCTAATATAACCCCTGCTCCTAAGTTTATCATTGATATTGGTATTTTAAGTAGAAATGTAATAGAATGTTAACTAAAAAGTGGTCTGATTTGGACACAGTGACACTATGAGCATAAGATGAAACAAACAAGACTGGGAGACAAACTGGGATCAGTAAACACTAGGAAAAGCCATTTACTGCCCATTTTCTGTAGAGATGCCACACCAACCCTGTACCTGCACCTTCTTCAACAATGTTCAAATGTCTTTGTCATCAGTTAAACCAGAGCAATTAAAGGTAATGAAAATATTAATATAGGGGCCTGTATTTACAGTCTTTAGCCTTTGTAAAAAAATGAATACTGTAGTTAATGTATACAGTGTGATGCAATACACTAGAATCTTCTGCCTGAGGCTCTTGGCCTTTTATGTCTGAGTTCTGCTGCAGGTTTTACAACTTGTGGCCTTTGAAGAAATAATTTATTTTAACTGATATATCCTCTTCCCCTTGATGATTTCTGCCAGCTAATGACAAGGTTTCCTCTTTGTGTTGGGAATTAGTTGTATTGACATGATGGAGGCAGTTTTATTTCCTTTTGGTGGATTAAATAGGGATTTTGTAACCTTTTGATACTTAGATACAAACCTGAGCATCTAGAAATATAATAAACTCAGCTATGTTCTGACAGAGAGGGTTTTTACATAGCTATACAAAGAGTCACATACAGTCCTCCACACCACAGCACATAACCCATGGTCAGTGTGTGGCTGTTCATCTGTTGGGCTGCAGATGAAGTGGAGAGATATTGGTGAGATTCTTCTTGGTGGAGCAGAGTGATGGATGCATTGCTGGTCAGCTGGGATCTCACTGTCTCAGCTCTTTTAACCTCCTGTCCCACATAAATTGGTGAAGGTATACTGTGCTTGTGTGTGTATGTGTGTGTGTGTGTGCGTATGTACCAGAGCATGTTTACCACAAGAATGTTTTTCTCTTGGGCGGCATGGTGGTGCAGCGGTTAGCACTGTCGCCTCACAGCAAGAAGGGTTTGATTCTTGGGGTCTTTCTGTGTGGAGTTTGCATGTTCTCTCCGGGCTTCCTTCCACTGTCCACCGTAGGTGTGAGTGAGAGTGTGAATGGTTGTTCGTCTATATGTGTGATAGACTGGCGACCTGTCCAGGGTGTACCCTGCCTCTTGCCCCATGACAGCTGGGATAGGCTTTAGCACACCCATGACCCCTACGGGGACTATGCGGTATAGAAAATGGATGGATGTTTTTCTCTTGGGCAGTGTTATCCTTTGAGGAGATGTTACTAACTCAGTCTCCATATAAATAATGAATATTAGTTTATTTTTCCATCTTTCAGAATCCTTGTTTCAACCTATGTCAGAAGTTAGAAACATGAAATGTAAGCTTGCATAATGCCAGGAGTGTTTACCCGAACACATTCCCACCATTAAATCACTGTGATGTAATCCCCACTGTGGATCTTTTTTGTTTTTATAAAGAGCTAATCAATGCCTGAAAGTCTGGGTTCTTTTGCAAAATAACTTGGTTTGACAAGTGTATATTTATATCAATATGTTTGTTTCAATAGAATTATAATGAATGAAGGTACTTTTAAAATGTGATTGGGTAATTTGCCTAAATGTAAAGTGAACAAATGTAAGATTTGAGCTGTAGTAAGGAGTAAACTGATTTCTTAAATGTGATATACTGTAAATGGGAAACCTGGTTTGGCATGGGCTTAGAGAAACCTGATTTCCCAAGTAGATTTCTCCCAGAGAACTCTCATTACTGTGCCGTGTATATACGTGACCAAGTTTCTAATTGGCAAGAGCACATCTGTAGGACAAAGTCTGCAAACTACTACTACTTTCAGCAGAGGAGCAGCTAGATAGAGATCATCATACAGCGCAATGCTGCCTCATTTTAAAATCAAGTTCAGTAGTTAATACAAATTAGTAGTCTCTTCAGTCAGAGGGTATATGTAATAATGGCAAATATGAACTTTGCAATAAGCTTTACAATCTGATCCATGTCACCCTCTGTCCTTAGACCCCTCGAAAATAGAAGAATAGAATAGAAAAATAGAAGAAACCTTAAGAATTCCTCTTCCAGGATGGACAGGCTGATGCTGCATGTACAGGGCACAAATAAATCATAAACGAAAAAGGAAAACACAATGCGACCAAAACAAGTTTTTTTTTTAATGCAGGACAATTTATAGTTTGAAAAATAATCTTTTCAATACTCAATGGACAAACTATAGTATAGTGACATGATTTTAAAACCTGCTTTTTTGACATTTCTGTAAGCGTATATTCATCATTCATCATCATCATCATTTATACTGACATGTAAATGAATAATGATATATACAATGAGGATAGTCTGGAATAATGATGAACGCTGATTTAGGCTGTAGTAGATATAGTAGCAACTCAAATTTCAACAAAATTGGTCCACTATAGACTATTTGTGGACTCATTAATAGTAGATTAATTAATAGACTTAATAATTGCATTCATCTCTCTTGAAGTTACTACAACACTCAATATATTGCATCAACGTAGAAGATGAAAACATTAAACAGCATTGTTGTTGTCACAGAGCCAACATCTAATTGCAGTGTAAGATTTAAAAAAAAAGACTGGAACAGTGGTGTGCACATAACAAAAAACTTTGCTGGAATAGGATTTTTAAGTTTAAGGATACTGACATTTATTTTGGAAAATATCTCAGCTAAAAGGGAGAACATTCAACACCCCATATATTTGTAGTGTGTTTATTTTGACAGCCTTATTGACTTCCATCTAATTTCGATCTGTGTCCATCTTAATTAGCATGTTTTATTAGTTTTGTTCAACCACAATCAGTTCATGTTAGTGGCGGTGAGATACCAGCTGCCACTTTTGGAAAGCGCAGCTGTTAATGGCAGAGGAGGAGGAGGAAGAGAGTATGGAGAGAAGAGCAAACAGGAAGACGAGCTGGAGGTGGACGAAGAGGAAAGAGGAGAAGACATTTGTTTTTCCCTCTCTTAACAACACACTTCCCTCCATCATCTCTTCTCTTTGACAAATATTTCACTTCACTGACCAAATACCCCAAATCATCCAGCTAGACTTTATTATGTTTTACCTTAAAAAAATACTAAGACGAATGAGAAGGTTATGGAATCCTGTGAGGTGGAGGGGGTAATCGTGGTGGTGATGGTGGTTTATAGATCTTAATGGGCTCATCTATATGTAAATGAGGCTGAGGTGGAGACATGGTGTCTGTCTATCTGCCTGATGCTGGGAGAGCAGAATGTTGTGAAAGAGGCAAATTGTGTATTTACAGGGATCATCTGAGTTCAGTGTACTCTAGTGGCAAGAAAGTAAACCAAATCAATCAAGAAAAAAATTTTTGAGTCTCTGAGTCAGATTGGAGAAGCTTTATGGCACAAAACACGTTTTCCAGACAAGGTTATGCTAAAATTTGAGGATGATTTGGAATCTTTCCCAGCTTTCAGACATGGCAGACTAGGTACTTTCTGTGCAGATTAACAGAATGTGTCAAGGTGACTTTGGATATAACACATTTTTTATACGTAACACTGACCAGAATCTTTCCTTAAATTTAACCTAAGTACTATTGCTTTCTAACCTCTGATGGGACAGTTGACGCAAACTCAATTGTGCTTATTATGTCCTTTGTACATCTTACCCCAGTCACATCCTGGTGACCCGCTGCGAAATGTAGCCCTCCATACATTCATTCAAAAAAGCTAAATCCAGCCAGTGATTATCTTTCTGCCACAGTAGGATCTGAAATACTGTGTAGGGGTACATGGCATGTGTACATGACATGATTGCTAAAGACTGAGCCCTCTCGTTGTTGTCAGCTCTAATGCCTTTTCTATCACTGTAAACAAGCTGAGAGAGAAAAGTGGCTCATCAAGTAGCATTCTTTTTCAGGAGGTGATGTTTTTGTAAAGTTCATCTTGTATTCCCGATGCAGAAATGGCAATGTTTATTTTATTACTAATGAACATTCAAATTACATGAAAAATTTAAAAAAGTGTCCATCACAGTTTTCCAAAACCCTATATTTAAACTCAGATACAAAACTGCACAGTTGTGTGTGTCATGGGTAATCTGCTCTAATATAAGATAATATTTATGTAGTTTTATCTACAGTTGTGTTTAAAATACCTTTGAGTATTGAGTATTTTGGCTCACCAGCTGCTCTGTTAAGAGGTCAAACAGGGATTTAGTTCGATATCACAGCAGCTACAACCATCCATGGTGTAAATAAGTGTGTGTGTACATGTGTGTGCCTGTGGATTAGCCATATTAGCCAGGTTAGATGCACACATGTGGCCACCACAGATGCCATGCAAAGTCAATCTGTATGAACTATTGAGGTCACCAGAGGCAGTTGTTTGTGTATGTGTGTTATAACTAAGGCTTAGAAAGCATCTGAGCGCAGAATATTGTGGACAGGATCCAGTCTCAGAAATTCAGGGCTGCAGGGTTACGTCCTGCTTGAGACGTTGTTTTAGCAAAATTATAGGGAAAAGAAGAGACACTGAGCTTTGCTTTGTACCGCTTTAAATTCCATCTTTTTAAACCACGTTTAACTATTTGAAGTATTTCTCTTAATTTGATCCAGATGAGCAACTGGTTTAGCAGCATAGCAACAATACTAACAGCATCTAGAGAACTGAAGAGAGTAAAACACCATCAACAAGGGATGTTAATAATCAAAAACTGGCACTCTGCAGAAGAACTTAATGTTAATGTTTACAGTTACAGTCTTATCAATCATCTGTTGAGTGTGATGAGTTTGCATTCATTGTGTCTCACAGAAAAGTTTGTTTTTAAACTAGAGGATCCACAGCAAAGAGAGCATGTTAAATTCCATTCAGTTCAGTTTGGTGTATTTATATAGCACCTAATCACAACCAACGAAGAAACCTAACCCATTAAGTAAGCACTACGTGACAATGGAGAGGGAAAATTTTCTTTAACAGAAGAAACCTCCAGCAGAACCAGTCTCAGAGTGGGTGGCCATCTGCCTCAACTAGAATTGATGAGTGGAAAGTGGAGAGAAAAAGAAAGAACAACAGCAAGCAGCAGCCAAAACACTAGGCAGCTGGGTAGGGCCAGTAACTGCACACAGGATACAAACAGCTCAGGTTGTGGGTACCTGCAGAAAGTTGGACAAACAACTACAGGAGAAGATACCAAAGTTACTGACATGCAATAGTGGCTATCCAGTCTAGGCAAGATTTATCTGAATCAGTGGGGTGCCACATTTCAGTTCCAGTGATCTATTTTCTTTTTCTAAATGTGATATATTTATCTCTGTTTTGTGTTTATGACTTGAGAACAGGTGAAAAAATGTTTTTGCCTTGCCAGGTTTTCTAAACACATGTTTTTTTTGTCTGTGAAATAGATTTTAAATATTTTTCCAGATGAAAAAGGTTTTACCAGGTTTTTTCTCCATTTGTTAAACTAGTGGAAAAAATACAAGAAAAAAACTGGAACCTAGAAAAATTACCCCTTCTCAGCTGAAAACACTTTTTTCAGCCAGAAAATAAATCCATCTATTTGGCAAAAACATTTATATTCTACTTGGCATTTTACGTTACTTATCAAATGTTATGCATATTCATGTTTAAGTGTTTAAAGGTCCCCTATTATGCAAATTTTTTTGTTATTTTTTGTACATTTATATGGGTCTTGGGTGTAACTACACATATAGTGGACTGCTATTGTTGGCAACAATAGCAGACACACAGAGTGACAATTGGTTTGTGGAAGCAGTACAAATTTGTCAGCTAGTTTACAACTGAAGTTTCTAGGGTTGAGTAGAGGCATGGTGTGAAACTTTTAAAGCTATTTTTATGGGATTATTAGGCTGGAGGGGGGCAGCTCAGCGGCAACTCAGCTGTCTGTTGTCATGTCTGTTGACTGTCATCCTGCTGCTGTGTCTGTGAGCCAAGGGTTATGCTGACCACTATATGACAAGATTGAGGCTGATACTGCTCCAATATGCTGTGTTTTCAGTGTTCTTGGCAGTTTGTAGACAGAATCTGTACCATGCCTTTATGACTGAGCACCAAATTTCAACCAGGGTAGAAACAAGGAGCCTCACATTTTTTTTTTGCATGAATACTTGCAGATACATTCTGGGGACTCCACTGACCTGTTTCCATACCCCCAAAGGGGGCATAAGGGGGTATAATATGAGACCTTTATATTTTTCCACTAATACTGGGGAAAGAATGACATGCCGCAAGGACATCAGACATATACAACACTGTCTAAAATTGGTTTGAGGTTTGATACTTATTATACATTTAGATGAATCTCACATCCCAGGTGACTTACACAATTGATTTCTCACATTTTTCCTATTCAGGGACAATACTTTTGACACCTTGTGACCTTTTCTTTACTAGATCTAATTATTATTGCTTATTTGCCATTAGCTCACCCTGCTGGCAACCTTTGACAGATTTTAGAGCTTCACAGTTTTTTCACACCCCGTTCCTGTGGTCATATTAGGCTGTTTTAGTTGTTACGCCCTTGGATTTCATATTTCTGCTGCCACACAGCTTTAAATCTACTCTGAACTGTAGGAAATGAGAGTGCTTTTCTTTCATAGCCCTGGTATTAAGTGGGATATTGTGTAGGTTGAGTTGCTGAAGGGAAATATGTGGGAGTCACAGTATATTTTACTGCTTTCTCGCTATCATTATGATTTCTGTTTATGGAAGATGACATTTTGAAAGAAAGACAAAAAGAAAGGGAAGTCTTCCACTCTCTCTGACACCACCCTGACTTATTATCCTGTGATGAAAAGTGGAAAATAAAACTTGGCTTTTTAAACTAAAGTTCACATTTCTCCAGGAAGGCCAACATGACATCTCAGCTGCCCAGTTATTCACACAAAAGACATCTCATGTCCTTCAGTTTAGTTTTTTAACCATCCTGCTTTGATCTCCTCTCAGTCAGCACTGTCACTAGCTTTCTGGGGTTTTTTTCCGCTGGCCTAATATTAATGTTTGTAGACATGTTTGATTTGGGCCAAGTCCTAAAGTGTGAATAGCGATGCATCAAGGTTAAGGGAGTTTCTGTGTTCCCACACATCAGCACTCTTCAACACATTGCACTGTGTGGGAGTCCATAAGTGACAGTCAAGTAAGGACTATCAAAAGAGCTGAAATGGCAGGGAGGAAGATGAGTAGGAAGGGAAGAAAGGAGATAATCAGAAACAGAAGGACGAAAGAGGTAAAAGAAGTATTTGCTGACTGAATCTCAGTAGTGAAATTGTTTTCTTGAACAAAGTAGTGAGAGAGCTAAAAAAAGAGAATGAAGAAGAAACTGACTTTTTAAGTCCTGAACTCCTCTCAGATTAAAACCACATTGTTTTAGCAGCGCACGCTGGTATTTCCTTTTGGTTGAGGTGCTCGGGGCTGCTGGGTGGAGCACTTGGGGAACGCAAATGCCTTGCCAAGCAGCACTGCAGCTGACTCTCAGCTGCACATGGAAATACCTCTGCTGCTCTCATGATGCCAGGCCAGAGAGGGCCTGAATGTTTTAAAGGGAAAATCATCACTGGCGGTTAGGTCCTGGAGGGTTGAAGGGTGCACTGGTCAACGTTCTCTTGCTCTGTGTGTCAACTGGAATCAAATGCAAGTTAAGTTTTGGCAGCATGAGACTTGTGAAGAGTGCTGAAATACAGGCAAGTCACAGTTTGTGGCACTGCTGTTAATAACATGGCTTCAGTAGCATCACAACTGTAAAGGTTGTAAAAACCTTTGAAAGATGAGATTTGAAATCTAGCCATCAATATGTAAGTCATCTTAAAAAAAACAAAACAAAAAACAATGGTCCAGAAGTTACAGATCAAGCAGAAATAATAAAAAAATTCTGACTGGTTTAAATTGAGCCAGACAAGTCCCTTTGTAAGTAGTTTGCATGTTCTCCTCATGGCTGTGGTGGCTTTCTCCGGGTACTCAGGTTTCCTCTCACAGTCTAAGGACATGAGTTAATTGGTGACTCTAAATTTCCTATCGGTGTGAAATGTTTGGTCTGTCCCTATATGTCAGCAATGTGATAGACTGGTGACCTGTCCTGAGTGTACCCTGCCACTCGCCTAGTGACAGCTGAGATTAGCTCCAACACTCCTTGGACCCTTAAGAGGATGTTTGGTTGTAGGACAAACCTCACTCAAATTCTTTAATCGGTTATTATCACTGCATGGCTATGAGGCTGTTATGTGACTATGACTTCACTAGGATCATCGACAGAACTTCTCCACAATAGCATATGTTCTGGAACACACGTCTACTAAACAGTCTTCAAAAAAGTTGCATGCTCTAGGTTTAAGACATCTGGGTTGAATTTAACATTATTTTAATATTATTTTAGCAGTTTTTAAGGGATTATCTTTAATTGTGCAGCTTGACCTTGATATATATGGAAATATAATGATCAAAATGCTGTTGGAAAGTTAACAAAACATCAAAACCCTTTAATCTAGTTTTAACCAAATTTTAACTTGTGTGGGGGAGAGACACTACATTTCGCAAATCATCAAATCTTCACTAGACAAAAAACAAAAACACTGCTAAATCCTAAGCTCATACCTTTTTTTGGTCAAATTTTGTCAGAAACATACGGATTATCAATTGAACCCACAGTTGGGGGATTGCACCCAAAACATAACATTATTATGTCTAAGTATGTGACAAATTTGCCAAACGTGTAATTGTAGGAAATTATGCACAGAAAGCACCGGATGCAGGAAAAACAAGACTCTGCATCATCATTAGTCTTGAGAGTAAACGTCTTCTCACATGACTCAAACTGACAAGTGACTGAATTCTCATGGCTCATATTACTACCCAGAATGCCATTTGGCAGGGAGCAGCGATTTCTGGCATGAATACTCAGAATCATGAGTATTTGTCATGATTAGAGAGGAAAAGCCAGTCATATGTGGAATCTGGGTGTAAGAAGCTAATACAGTGGTTTACACAGTCACTGGATTATTTACTTGTGTGTGTGTGTGTGTGTGTGTGTGTACTGGATAAAATCTGCTAGACTTAAGATCAGTCGAATTTAGCCACAGCACAGATATTGTGGGCATCTGTGATTTTGGACAGTGATATTTTCAAACCCAAAATAGGAAAATAATCCAGAACTAAGAAGAAAAACTGGCAACAATTTAGTCACAAGCTCAGTTTCTGACCGTTACCACAACTCTAAGTCGTTGTGGCTGTAGACCGATTTAACCTGTACTTACTGAAAGCATACTTATTTATCCAGAGAAAACTAACTAAGCACACATGTTTTAAAGCAAAGCCCTGCTTCATAGCAGGCACATTTACATGTCATCCGCTGGTGACCACTGAGCTCAGGTTCTGTTTATTATTAAAGGACTGCATGAAAGTCTCAGCATCTCTTATCCCACCCAGACATTCAGACAAATTATAAATATTTGCACTTTTGACTTATGTTTCCTCATAGCACCTGATCAGCACATTTTGCATTAAAAATAGCTCCTTTCTTCTCAGTCATGACTCGCCCAAATCAAAAAGTGTCTAAGAATTAATTTGGTTCCTAGTGACTGATGCTCAATGCAGCTGGGTCCAAATTATATTGGTCTGGTCCAGGTAGCATCCAGGTTACTGAGACCCAAAACAAAAACCCCCAAAGCTTCCCAAAACTCTGCAAAAACGTTTTTTTTTTAACTACTCTACTACTACTACTCAGATGCGAAAACATTATATTTTGGTATAGCTTAACATATACTAAAAACAGCAACATATGGTATGGAGTGACATTGCCACGAACCTGTTAACAGAGAAGGTGTAAACCTAGCAAAAACTGCGCTGAGCTTAATAGGTTCATTATTATGTAATTCTACTACGTCTGAGACAAAATACATCCTCACAAATCATCATACTAAATACCCATCGAGGGGATGTTGTTGCTCAGGAAGGCTGTAGCTGCTGCATTGCACCTCTCTGTGCTGTGGTGTACATTTCCTGGCTAACGTAGCTCCTTAGCCGCTCTGTCCCCCCCAGAGATCACAGTCAGCTACACTGACAGCCAAAGTGCAGGTCAACACTTCCTTCTCCCCCTCCTCCTCTTCTTCCTCCTCCTTTTCTCCACTGCAGCTGGCGGATGTAATTGAATTAAGGAGGAAGCCCTTTTCTTCTGGCTGTTGATGCAAGATCACAATTGATGCTATAAACGCACATATGTGCCTGTTGTTGGTGTATTTAATGAGGTTTTGGTGTTTGTAACGACAGTTGGGAATTGTAAAATCTATGATTTATTCCTCATGTCTTCATTTATTCTTGAAAAAGATATGCTGAAGATCTATGCTGTTTGTATAATTTAGATATACTGTCCATAGCTGGGAGCTGCTGAGATAAATTGTTTTGCTCAAAGAAGATTTTAGTTCTTTTAGGCAGGAGAGTGTGCCTCTTTTTCACTTCTGCTGTCTGAATCAGTCTCTTACCTCAAGGCCAAACTCTTAGTCACTGCAGAGCAGAAGAAACGTCTGCTAATATCCAAACACATCACAGCTTTCACTTCAGTTTTATCATTTGCTTTTGGTTGAAAGGGCATTTTTGAAAGGTTTGTAAGGTCATGTAATTGTTATTTTATACACTGGGTGTCATCATAAAGTGAGAAACCTTTGGTTAATCAATTTGTGATTGCCTTTACAGAAAAACTTTGCGAAATAATGTTGGCGTTATGAAGTATTGTTTTGACATAAACACTTTTTGCATACACAGATCCTTGTTCTGTGATCAAAATTAACTGTGCAGAAGAACACACTGTTTCCCACCAGCAGAATCATTCCTCTTCCTCTTTACAGTCCCATTTTTAGCTGATCTATTTCAAGTCTACTTCTGCTTTGAAATTTTTTTGCCTCTGGCAGCCTTAAAATTGTGTTAATGATAGTTTTTGGACCTTAGTTAGTTAACCCAAGGATGAGGTATTACCCTGTCAATAAACGCTTATGGCCTCTATGACCACTAATGTCTCTGTGTGTCTCAGGCAAAGACATTTTAAGTCAAGGTTCAGTTCCTTTTTTCATAGCTTTAACCATACTGCATCTCATATTTGTTTAGTTGACATTAAAGTTAATGCCACACTGTGAAAATACCTATCGTGATAAATAAAAGTTCTTAATTTAAAATGTTACTTAAGGAAAGCAAAAGGAAAAGTTTTAGCATTAAAACATTACTTATCTTAAACCACCTGCCACACAGAGTCTGACTCTACTGGAGCTTTCGTCAGCCTTTCAACTGAATTAAATTTAACCATATTGAATACCGGAAACTGAATAATCTAGTTAAGGTTTAGCAAAGTATAACTAGTAAAGTAGTTTGTGAATTTACTCCAGGAAATGAATAAAGTTTTATTTGCTGGATAAAAGGGGGCAGAAAATAAAAAAATAATAAGGTAAAGTAGAGCTTTCTTGTTACAGTTCTTTAGTGAATGTACTCAGTTACTTTCTATCACTAGTTATTATTTACTATATATAGTAAATAATAAGAGGAAACGGGGAAAGACATTTTAGCACCTATGTGAGCAGTCAAATTTCAAAAGCAGACGTTACACCTATTTGAGGTAAATCAGTCCCAACACTTTCATATTTAAGCACTAAATTGCATTGACTTGTCCCAGACGAGAGCATGTGGGCTCCATTCAAATATTTGCATTTTGAGAAGTGTGCTTCTATTTCTAGTCTGTGTGGTTGCTCCTGTGGGTTCCCTCTAAGTAGCTTTAAGAAGGGTTTGATAAAGCTTCAGTGCAGGCACACTCACACACACACAACCAATAGTCTTACAGGGCATTAAAGTCCCATTTTCATTTTCTCCAAAGCAGCTTTTGTTTGAAGGCGTGTGAAATGTACTGGGCTCCCCTGATAATGCAGCACTTTGTAGGTTATCGACTGCAGTGATCTATTGGATCTTTACTGTGATGAGATGCATGCCAGCTCGTGTTGGGTTATATCTTTAATCTGTGTTTCACCTAAAGAGCTTTCAAGTGGTTTCTTTTTCATTGTAGATGGATGATGATGGATTTGGTGATTATTTGTCACCATTTGGGCTAAAGGTAAAGGAGAGAGGGCAGCATAGGAAACAGGTGGGTTAGAGGAGAAAGAGGTTGTGTTTTATCTTGACAAGCTGGATTTCAGCCCACTTATCCAACAATATCTTCCCTGCTAAAGCATCAAATGAACAGCAAACTGGATTCCTTCTGGGATTTGGCTGTTTCTGACCCAGCAGTGTGGCAGTAGAAAACGTATGTGAATAAATTCACAACCAAGAAACAAAAGCAAATACATTTACAAGTTTACAGTGTATAGGGTGTTAATAAGCATTCATTAACTCTATTACGCTTCGAAGATATAGTATACAAATGTATTAATGAATATTCAACTATAGCCTGAATCTCTTTGTTTGTTCTACTTAAAGCTAAGACAGCAGCATCAAGGCAGGATTACACAGGATCGTGTACTCAAAATACAATCACCATTAAATACAGACATCTACCAGGAGATGTTAGAGCACTTCTTTTTTGCTGACGAGCTTTATGGAGATGCTGATTCCCAAGGAATCCCAAAGATCGAGATATTTTACTCAAGATATTTCACTTTACATGCAAAGAATCTAGAATATATGTATAAGAATTTTACTTTTTTAATAAAATGGCAAAGAAATGAATTCTTCATGTTATAATAATTTTTAGATACACTACCCTTCACAAGGAGGTCAAAGGTCAATCATATAAGAACAAGCAAATTAATATTACTGCACACACTGTCACCTAAAGAGGAGAGAGGTACAGGGGTAAACAAAAATTAGAGTTTGTTTGTGTGACCGGTATTGTCTCTGCCCTCAGGATAAAAAATGTCAAACTGACAGCCGATAACTAAAGAGCAGGTGCCAGCTTTATGTGTGTGTCAGCACGGTGACACCTCAGCAGGACTGAACATTAAAGGTTATTCAGTTCTATTTCGGGAATCTCTCCTGTAGGCAAATGTTTACTGGCTGATACCGGTCTGTTGGTCGTATACACAAATACATGCGCACACAGTCACGTTCATTTCTTCTCGCCTTCTATATGTGTTATATTGAGAATATGCACTTAAGATTTTAGTGAGTTTATTACACTGTATTATATTATCAATCTGTGTTGAGTATCAAATGTTTTCCTGTTTTTTTTTATTACTGGCTACAGGATCTTGTTACACACACAGAAACTCACAATCCAATTTTCATGTGGTTCAGCTCACAGCTAACTTGTTTTGGTTTTAAACCAAAAAGAGCCTTATTGTTGTCCAGAAACTGCTAAAAGTCCATCATTCACCTACACTGATGCACTGGGTGACACATTTCTTTATTACCATAAACACATTGTGGTTTATGTTGACTCAATCCCACATTTACTGTCCCAGTAAGTCCACAGTAGAGCACCAACTGTCAATTAATGGGTTGAGAAATACTGAGAGATGGACTAACACATTTATATCTGTCCATATGGCAAATAACACTTAAAAGTTCATACCACATAATAATAATAACAATAAAAATTGCTGTTCCTTTGCACTTTTCAACAAAACAGTGCCCTTTATTCGTGATTCATACTCCATCACTGTTTTCTAATGAGCTGGCTCTATGTCTAATAATTAGTTAGATTAAGTAAAGTAAAACTACTGGGTGCACACAACACAGATGTTAGCAGCATTGTGACACTCAACATTATGCCCGCTTTTGATCAATAATAAAACTATTTTGTGATCTGACTTATGTATGTTTGCTGCAAAATCAATAAGTTAGGAATTAAAGTAAACACCAAGTCAATGGAATTATAAATGTATCTGTTGCACTTGTAAACAAATATTTCTGCACAAGTTCCAGGCTTCTTTGGACAACAAACATGTTGGAGACTAAAATTCAAAGCAATGCCTGACCCGTTTTTTCTTTTATCAAAGGGAGTGTAGCTCTCCACAGTAAACGTTATTGGGTAAACATGAAACAGGTTGCCCCAGCCTTCCCACAGCCAACACCAGTTTTACTGGTTTTATATGAGATAATGCCCGTCCTTATCTACTGTACATGGTGGGAGTGACGCCTGTTGTTGATTTTTAGCTAACATTTGTGCAGCTGCAGGGACAAATGCTTCAGGGATGCTCAAATACTGTCATGTCAACTTGATCAGTCTAGAAAATCTTCCAGTATTCACTGACACTCTTACAATCCATCTGTACTAAAAAAGCAGAATGTGTTGCAGAGGCATCAACTTGTGGTTTAATTAGATACTACAGCAAACTTCCCCTTTTAAAAAGCTATGCTTGATTTCTGCTTCAGCATCTAATCTACGCCATAGATATGGAGTAGGCTCTGTCATGTACCCTGTGCCATACTCTATAATGTAGCCTACGCGTAACTACATGTACATGTTGCAGCAGTGCAGACTGCAAAATCTGTGACTTTCAGTGCACATACAGACCATCTCCTGTTATGAGTTAAAGCACTTTCAGTAAAAGCGACTGCTCAACATTTATTAACTCCAACTCAACATGATCCACTCACATTAATTTGCCATTGTTTGTAGTACACACACACACACACACACACACACACACACACACACACACAAACACATACACAAAAGTCAACACAGTAGACTATAGCAAAGTGACACAGACGCACCAGTACACAATTATAAATGCAACTGTCATTTGCATTATTGATAGATATACACGATGAACTGATTATATTGTGGCAAGTTTAGAAAACACTATAATTAAAAAAAATGTATAAATATTCTTCTGATATCCATTGCTACCCCTTTTAGGCATGTCACAGTCTGCTTCATCAAACATGTGCTAAAATGTGTTTTTAGTATAAACCGTGGCTTAATCTACTATAATAGACAAATTGTGCTCAGCCTGGGTGCTCTGCTGTAAAAATTGACCCTGTGACCTAAATCCTGGAGCACCAGTCAGTCTGCTTACATCATAAGACAGCCAACTAGACAGGGGACTTTCCTCTGACATGTAGGTCAGTTTGTTGAAGCTCGGCATCGTGAGAAATCAGCCTCTCAGCACAGCAGAGAACGAACCCGTGGTGTAAACCTCCATCTCTCACCATTTCACCCTTCTTGTGTCAGTTTCTGTTTTTGCTTCATCAACAGGAAATGAAATTACTCTAGAGGATTTGTTTTCTGAGGGATCACACTTTTTATCATGCTGGACTTCCCACAAGCTTCAGTATTTATATTTAAGAAATGTTTGGATCTTTACATGTTTTTGTGTCTTGTCACATTATTTACTTTTCACAGTGCTCTAGATCTGTTTTGAGCAGCGCATCAGATGCCTGGATAATTAGACATGATGATCTCCAATTTTAGAATAATTGTGGGCAGAGTTATTGTCTTTGTTTTTATTTTAAGCGTGGGAATATTCTGATATGTTGGACCTCTTAGGAAATTATTGTCATTACATCCAGTGGCACAACATCCGCTGGGTAGAAAGGAATTTTAAGAAATATGCAAACGCATGATACATGATATAAAAATGATATTCATATTCATTCCATGTTCTTCTTCCCAAATCAAAACTGTATTAATTCAGTTTGAAGCCAGAATTCAACTAGAAGAACTTCTGGCTGCTGTTTCATAATTCTGAACATTTCAGTAAATATTAACAAGTCAATATGCATATTAGTATGTTTCATTAGGCTATTGCGACTTTAATTTAATACAGTTTTGTTTGTTGCAGTTATTACCATAACATCCTGGGGGAATGGGTCCTCATAATCAGCATATACAATTTTAGGGAAACTTGTTTTAATGTTACGTTGATCTGGGTCAGAGTTAAGCGTTAGGAAAAATGTTAGGATAAATTTCAAAGAAATTAATCTGCCAGTATTACTGGAACTCAACTGTGTGTGTCCTCCCTCACCTCACTGTGAAGTTGGCCAACAAACTGATTTGTTTTGCAGATTTCGCTGGGCAGGTGTTTGGGCAGGCAGGTAGGACTGTACCAACTGATGGGAAACAGGGGGGGATTTGTTTATATACACACACCTACACACTGAGCTGAGATGGAAAGTTGTTTACAGAAAGTCATTGGTGGAATAAATGCGAGGCGATCCGCTGCTGAAACGTGTGTATGTGTTAACAACAAAGGCAGCATCAGCAGCTAAATGTCAGCAGACACCTTCAGCTCTTTGTCTGTGTGGCGGAGGTCGACCTGCTCCACTTTGAAGCTAATAAGCTGCTTGTCTTTGTGTGTGCGCCTTAATTGAGAGAGTGTGAAAGAGAGAGTGTGTGTGTGCGCGCTGCCAATGGGGAATAAGCAACTAGTGTTTTCACACACTGCGGCGAGGAGACCATAGAGGAGGATGGAGGCTCGTCTGAGCGGAGAATGAAGCGGTTTGAGCGCCTGTGTCAGTGTTTTATTCCCACTGACTGTTAGCATTATGCCTGGTGAGTAGCTGCGTCTCCGCGTGCCACAGGTGCGTGCGTGCGCGTATGCGTGAGATGCATTTCTTGATCTAATTAGCGTAATTGTTGACATATAACAGTCCTTTGGCTGCAGTGTGTTTGTTGTTCCTCACTGATAGATGGAAGGAGCGCGTTTGAGCTTTGTTTTTGAATGACATCCAACTTTTAGATTAGTTTTTCGCATGAGTCGTGGAAGTGCACTTCCACTGACACCAAAAAATAACAGTAGTAACAACTTGCTAAGAGAAAGCCAGTAGCTGTAGTCCTTGTGAGCAAATATGTAAATGTGATATGATGGCAGCCAAGCCATGCAGAGCCTTTGGCTGTGTGGTTATTAAAGTCAAAGAGTGAGTTACATGGCAGGCTTTGTACCACTATTATTTGCAAGTTGCTTCAGTTTAAACAAAGCCCATGTTGTGCATACACCATCATGCACACAACGGTGTGCTGATGCCAAAGCATTAAGGCCCATGCAGAGGTGCTGAACAGGTGATAGTCCATTATTTTCTCTTGTTAGGACACCACATAAAGGTGTTATGTCTTTTTTGCTTACTAAGCTAATTCTTAATTTAAATCACCCATTTGAAACACATTGTGGACATTGATCTTTAGCATGGAGCTCAAATTGCGTTGCTATGGTTCCTGCAGTTTAATAAACCTCACACAGAACATTTAATAAATCATGATGTATATTGCATCACTGCCAGTCATAGAAAATGATATTCTGCAGTGACGGCATAGTACTGCATTCTTCTCATATGAGTTATTGTTTGTATTGTATACTGTAATTATGAGTTTTCAACTTGCGGATAGTCAACATTCAGGTTGTAGCCTTGGAAACTGGGCTAATACAGAAAATCAAACCAACCTGAATTATTTTACATTAAGCAAAGATTATCATTTAGTGTGATTAAGCCCAAATTTAATGGATATACTGTGCAGTTTTTTTTCCTCACACAACCAATTGTGTAATGTTGCCAGTCTTAATGATGTGAATGACTAGAAAACATTAATTATGTATAGAAATGATAAATTTATATACATATTACACTCATCCTGCATATTTAGTAACAAACGTGCTGTTATTTTTCCAATTAATTTTAATGCTAATATTTTGTGCTATGTCCAGATACCTTTTTTTCCTGACTGAGTACAAGTACTTGCATTTAAGTACTTGCCAATACAGAGTACTGATACAGATAGTTAATAATATTGCACTTGCAGCATTTTTTTATTCTAAAAATTGCAATTGCTGGAAAAGTGCAATAGCATCAAACACTGTAGTTGTTGTAGTTGTAGTAGTAGTAGTAGTAGTAGTAGTAGTTGTCTCGCAGTAGTAGCAGTAGTGATTTTAAAGAATGATCAGTAATTTAAGCACTGAACAGTGTTGATCTTGTTGCCTTACTCTCGCTTAGTGCCACGTTTCAGGTTGAAGAACTAAATGAACTCAGTCTGGACTTTAATGAACTCACGGCAGTAACGAAGCCACGTGTTACAGACAAATTCATTTCCTTCATGTGGTTGAATGTAACTGTGACAGTAACTTTCCTACCAGACCTTCTTATTGTGCATGTAATCATTTTACTGGAGCTAAATCCAGCACAGTTAGCGCTGTTTTTCCATAGAGTGCACAGGATGGCCATAAATCATTTAAACTGTGTCTTGAAATCCAACCTACTGTATATAATGGGTATGTACTAGAGGTGCTGTAAGGAAAAGCTGTTACATGCTGCTCTCTTAAATTTTATGACAGCCAGAGGAGGGAAATACATATGTTATTATAACACATTTGACAAGTACTGTGCTCCCTTCTAGTCATCCGTACTTCGTCTATCAGGCAGATGGGAAATGGTGTTAGCGTTTCTGGTTGTTTTTTGTTTGTTTTTTTTGCAGTGAGTTTCTACATTTGGAAATGTTTATTAAGAAAGTAGAGGACGTAACACTGCTAAACATCAAGTACACAAAAGAGGCCAGAAATCTCACATTTCTGTTTTTCCAGGGTAAACGTTATAACTCCAAAATGCCCTCCTGCAAAAGGGAGCAACCATGATTCAGCTTGACAGGCTTCAGTTTTTTTAGTTTGAAAGTTTGAGAAAGTGAAAAAGCACCAGTGTTAAAGCTGTGTTTCTATCTGACAACAGTGAAATTCAAGACCCTGTAGTGCAACGTTCAAATGTACTGTATCGTGACACACACGTTTGATGTGCTCTTACACAAGCTTCTTTCTTCCTTTCTGTGTGTATGTGTATGCTTCTACCTGTGTGGAGGTGAGTTTCTGTCCTGACTCAGCGTGTTGTTGCTGTAAACACCTGCTACCTCCAACTGCACATAGCACCTGCAGGCACTTGGGAGTGTGTGTGTGTGTGTGTGTGTGTGTGTTCTCTTTACTGTCATTCTCAGGGGAGTCCTTGGGCGTTTCCTCTTGGCTCAAATGTCTGTAAACGTGTTTGTTTTTATGGATGCAAGGCTCAGTGTCTATGTGCTTCCTCCCTCGTTACCTCAGTCCTGCCTGTGAGGAATCATAGTTTGTAGTTCTGCTCATTACTACATTTGTGTGTAGTAAAGAGCTGAAGTTAGGTCTTATTAATATAAAGCCGTCTTTAGGATTTAAACACCACTATATTTAGCTATATAGTATAATTTGTGTTAATAATATGTTTGTAATTATTTGTAATAACTTAAATCATTATTTAGCATGAGGTTTATTTCTATATACTTGCAAATCTAGTAAAACCTGACACAGCTGCTTAGTCATTTGTCCTGTTAGTATTATGGCTTTTGTGTCACTTTCCTTGCCTCAAAGTGCTGTGTATTTTTATTTGGTTTTTGATAGCTACTGAGTCAGTCATTAAAAGTACTGTATGTACACTCAGTTCATGCTCTCATATTCCTGTTGATGTTAAAGGGAAGTAATACTGACAGAGTGAGAGAGAGGGATATGTTATCCTATACTGATAGGCTTTGTATGTTTAGCTTTGAGTGGCACAGAGTCACATGACATAAATCCATTTTCACCTTAATTTCTAGTGTTGCAGTGTGGAAACAACAATCAACTTTCCTTTTTAGGTTTGGATAGATATAAAACACTCTCCCTCCGTTTCTTCCTCTGTTAATGTTAATAATTTCCTCAGCTCATGCATTCTTGTCCTTCTTTTATCTTATGAATCCAACTTTTGCACTTTTATTTTTTTATTTTTTTCCACTTCTGTCTTTGTCAAGTTGTTTTTTACCACTTCTCTCGTCCCTTGGCTCTCTGTGTTGTTCTCTGTCTCTCTCTCTCTCTCTCTCTCTCTCTCTCTCAGACTATATATGGTCATGGAGGCTCAGCCCTGCTGTTTCAGTACAAACTTACTCTGCACACACTGATTCTTTCTCCCTGCGGGAGCTCACTTGGCAGAGCAGAGCACAGTTATGTTATGATGCAGCATTTGAATGCAAAATATGTCTGACTTGATCATTGTATGACCTCAAGTATGTGGGCAACTGAATATTTTAGCGATACATGATTTGTTAATCATCTTGTTCAAAACCCAAGGGTGTGTATCTGCTGCTTTAACAGCGTCCATTCTTGTGGACGTTTGTTTTCAGGGATTTCCTTCCATTCTGCAACAAGAGGCTTAGTGATATCCGGTGCTGGCGTTAATGGTAAGTTCTATCTCTCAGATGGCATTCCTGTTTGTAGGTCAAGTGCAGGGCCAGTAAGGTTCTTCCACATCAGACTGGGAGAGCTATATGACATGGGACAATTGTCATGATAAATGTACAAACACAAACTGATACAAAGCTGGAAGCACAGTGTGGTCTAACATATTGTATGCTAAAAATAAATAAGAAATAAACTAAAATTGCCGGTACCACTTAGTGTTAAACTAAACCCATCACAATACATCAATTCCTGGCAAATCATCAGGCAGTCTAATGTAAGAAGTGAGCTCGGTGTCATATGGTCATTCAGATGGACAGCTGTTGCTCTATTACATAATTTGATAGTTTCATCATCAGTTGCTACAGTGACATCTGGAGCACACACAGATGCAGTGTACTGTGAGTTCATGAAGGAAGAATTTCTATGTCAGCTACCCACAGCGCTTGACTTCAAGGTCAAGAATAAGAGCAGACAAGCTTGACGTCAGTGCAGAGAGTCACACGGGGTACAGGCTGTAATATGTATATGTCTGATTGTCATTAATTCATAGGCAGCTTATAGTGAGATTATACAGCTGTCATCAGGCTGCTGTGTGCATATTTTAAAATGATCCAAGGCACTCTACTTGGAGACAAACACTGGGCTGAAGTTTGAAATGTGCCTTACATGGTGTGAACTGTCTCTAAGAGCTCTGAGGACTAAATCCTTTGTGGTCTTCATAGTATTGTTACTATAATTTGCTGTTTACTGCATTTACTTAACTGTAACTTTGTGTGGATTTGGACTAGAGGTTAGAAAAACAAGGTTGTGACAAAAATATTTCTCAGATTTTTACTTTTCCCACCAGTTCATATGGGCAAGTGAAAGAGCACAACTGGTAGGGGTGCTGTTGGACAAAGGGCAGTACTGCAGTTTATTATTAGCTTTACTCAGTCATATCTGAATATTGGCAGATCTGGTATCAAACTTGGGTTATTCTGTGTATTTGCATAAAAAAATTCACATCTTGCAGTATGTGTCTAAAAGGAGTGTTAATGCTGTGTGAAAAGACAGACTGTTTTAAAGGCATTTTTGTTAGACATGGGCATCTGCTGTACATCTACAGTGCTCAGACTGTGGCGTTTACATAAAGATGAGTTTGGAAATTATTTTTAGTTGTTGCTTGGTGGTTAAAAAGAATCACTGTTTTGTCATAAATTCATAGATGTTAAACATAATGGTTTAAAATAAAAATGTTTGGTCATAAATTTCCAGAAATAAAGAACTTTTAGATTTATATGTTTCTTCAAAAATAAATGTTGATGAATGGGTTTGTTCTTCGTTTTAGTCTAATACGCTCTTTAAAACCCATATATTGTCCACTTAGCACAGGCTAAATCAAGATTTTCACTGTGAAAAGCTGACAATAAATTACCACACATATTTTCACATTGAAATGCCTTGAAAGTTGGATTTGATATGACAGCGCACTCTGAAACAATCAAAACAACTGCATATACATAGGCTCACGTTATTTGTTATTCTCCCAAAATGAAGGTGAAAAGTCATCTGTCATGTAGGGAGATGACAGGAGATAATCATCGGGATAAGAGTAAGAATTTTCTTTATTCTAGTGTTTCAGTTTCAACACTACTGAGGGGAAAAAACAGGCCTAAAGACAGAAGCTCAGAACGTGGCTCAAACATTTTCTCACCTTTGCACAACTGTTCAATCACAGCATGAAGTGAGTGTAAATGTTGGATTACTGTTGTTTCAAAGACACAGAAATGACCGGAGAAAGTTCCCATCCATCTGATGTTTATGCGTGGTGAGTGGAGGTGGTTTCCAAAACACTCCGGTAGTGTAAGCTGATGCTCTAAGTAATGCAAGTGCATCTAATCTTTTATGGAACAGATCTTTGTATGTTTTTGTAGAGGCTCTGATTTCTTAGGAACAGCATTTCAAAGTGTAAATTATCATCTCCTGCCAGGGTCAAACTGACAAAGATCTTAAGTTTAACGCCAAAGTTTTCTTTCTAGCCTCTCCAGCTAAACCACTCTGACGTGAAACATGTTGTTAGGTGCTGGTTGTCTGTGTGTGTTTGGAGAAAGAGAAAACCTCTTCACAGTTGTACACCAGCACACCCTGACCTGTCTGTAATGGCCTGCAGCAGCATCACACAGGAAGGTTTTTTACTGAAAGAGACACAGTCAAATGGAGGGAATGCATTTGGAAGCAGGCGGTAGAGGAATAGCAGAGCCTGAGTCATCCTTCCATCTTCGTTATCTATTTATAGATACTCATCCCTCCATCTTCATAAAGTTCATTACTGTCCCTGGTCTAAGAAAAGAATATAATAGAATATCTGTTGCTTCTTTGCAGGATAAATACAGTTTGTTACATAGTTTTCATAATCTGTGATAAGTTGGTTTTACTCAGTTAATATGTGAAATCTGGGAACAGAAGTTATTTAGCAAACTGTTCACTTTGGCCCACTCTGGTATGTATAGATTTTTCTGTCAATAAGGTTTGGAGAACTAAAGTGATTAATTAATTGTCTGTAACATTTTTTTTCATTACGTAATCATTTGTGTTATTTATCAGCCATAAATGTGAGATGTTCTCTCATACAGTCTTCTCATCTCTGGGTTTGCTGCCTTTTGCTATTGTGTTGTGTTACTTACACACCTTTTGTTTTGTTTTGTTTTTTTGTGATGTTGTGACTCTTTCAAATATTATATAGTGTTATATTGGAAAAAAGCAGGGCGTTGTGGCTTAAGGACCAGGTTTGAGAACCACTGGTGTAGACTACACTATTATTCACAACATTATATATGCTAATGAAAATGTGGTAATGGCAGTCTGAGATTATCAGCAATATTTTGAATGCTCACTTTGTTTTTTCTCCAAAGTGGTGTGAAGTTAAACACTAAAAGTATTATTGTAACTGATGGAAAAGATAGAGGCATCAAAATTGGGAGCCAAGTTGTATTATGTATTGTATTAAATTTTCCTTTTTTTTTTTTTTGTTGGTCTGTGTGTGTACGTGCGTGATTGGTTTGACATATGTCAGGAACATACAAATCAAATCGAGGCACTTAAAATTATCCTGTGCTGGTTTTCCATACAGTAGCTCCTCACCAGCCTAATTGAGTGCCTGTCTCACTGACTGACTGTTTGACTGACTGCATGCCTGCCTCACTGTCTGATTGGATTGAGATTGCTAACACAGAGCTCTTACTTCATTTAACTGAACCTGCTCTTTGACTGACACGTTCATTTCACTTAGATGCCATGTTCTTGATAAAATCCAGTCAAGTCAAGAAGATGGTTGGTGTGTTCGTATGTACCTTTCTGTATTAACACTATTTACAGTTGTGTTACTACCCTTGTTCTGAGGACAATATTTTCTCTACACATTAGGTTTTTTGGTGATGGCTGTTAGCCTGTGAAGCTGTTTTTAGATAAACTGTGATGCCTGTAAACTTTGTGATCGAGAAACATGTCATTCATAGCAGTGGTGTGGCTCACTGGTGTGTTTTTAATAGCTTTTATAGAGCAGTGGAGTTCTGTTACACAGAAAAATAAGCTAAGCAGTGTTCTGGACTAAAAGACCTTATTGTTAGAAGACAGCTCAGTTATTCGTTTTTTATGGAATTTCTTATAGCAATAAATCCACCTTATGTATCCTTTAAAAGTTGGGTTCAGGCATATACAGTTGTATGGTGGTTAGGGTTAGGATTACAGGTCTGGACATGCATTAATTCAACGTCATTACAAATGTGCGTGTGTTTGTTTTGTGACCTCCCTCTGTTTATCCCATGTGTGATAATCTCCCTCAAATTCTCTTTTCAAACTGAAGCATTTGCCAGCTGCTCTTTCTCTCTGCAGGGTAGATAGATCCCCTACCAGAGATGCTAATTATTGCCATGTGCCTTGCCTTTATGCTACCAGAAACACACACTCTCTCTCACACATGCACGCACACACACACACACAGCTGACAGTGACACTGATGATGTTGTCCCACAGTTGATTTCTTGATCCAAACCAGTTAGTCACATGTTTGTGTGTTTAAGAGGGATTTGTCAAGTCTGCCTCACAAACAGCTTTTTCCATGTTCGACAAATCCACTCCAGATTTAGGGCCACTCAGGTCTGATTCATGCATCTCCCATTGCTTGAATCAGGCAATGCTCCTCACTCTAATTTCCTTTTTTTTTTGTTGCTTAGTCATCCTGCAGTTAAAGAAATACTGAAATTGTTCTGCAGCTCATCAGCCATGCAGTCACAGTTGTTACAAAGTTTCTGATTCTGCCAGTGTTTAAAAGCGAATGCTTACTTTGAGAGGAAGGAGTAATTGGTATTTTTAAGAGTTGACTTTGCAACACCTGGTAGTTTGTAAAAGCTTGTTCTACATCGACTGGCTCTCCAGCTCTGCTTCCCTCTACATCTCTCTTTACCAGTTTGGTCACCACCCACCATACTGGTCTTTAGTCTTACCTTTAAATTGCAATCAAAGGGAAAATCTGAGGCTTTTGTTGACTCAAGTCTCCAGTTTGCCAGTTCTCTCTGTTGTTCTGTGAAATTCCTTGTGCTGCTTTTTTCTTTTAGAGTAAATATTCATACACTGTCAATTAAGGCTGCATGATTTGTTGAAAAGGTTATATTGCATTTATTGTAGACAGTATTAATATATAATAATATATGGTACAATGAGACTTGAATTCAAGTAAAATAAGAAGATTAATGATATCAGAAATACATAATAAATTTAATCACACCATTTTGGGATTATGTAATTGTCAATCTTTCATTGATTTTACAAAAACATTATTTCTGAGAGCCACTTTTGAAAAAGTGGCAAATTCTTCCTGCCTGGTATTCCTTAAAACAGAATGGCAAGAATCATTTATAAAAGAGCTATGGGATTCAGATGTGCTTTGTGCTCTGTGGAAATCTGCTGATGGTACCTGGGGTAGGCTTGATTTACCTGTTCCCTCAGGGAACTCAGTCAGCAGGTTTTAGGGTGGTTTGTTGCATCATGAAAGGTGAATTAAGTGCACCTGCAATACTTTGGTCTACAACTTTATGCAAGCACACACACATGCAGCCATAGTACGCCATCTGAGCTTGGTTGAATAAAGAGAATGACTAAGGAAAATTCATCAAACAACTTTCTGTTTTTAAATGTTTACTGCCATTAATGGCTGAAAATTTGTCTTTTTTGTACACCATAAATATTTTAGTTGAGCCATTTTCATTAGTCATTTGTTTTAGTTTATTCAAAATGCTACACACACGCACACGCAGCCAAACTGGAAAATGTATGCAGGGTTTAGCCTTTTACTGTGTGTGTGCATGTATATATTATATATTTCAATATTTATGTTAAAAATATAAAAAGTAAAGGATTTCTTTTCTCTTTTAGGTGATATAACACAAAAGGGCTATGAGAAGAAGCGATCCAAGCTGATTGGAGCCTATCTCCCTCAAGCACCAGGTAAAATGACTTCTTTTCACCTTTGCATTCAGCTATTTTTTAATCATTGAGTAGGAAAGCATTATCACAGCAGCTTATACTAAATATAGAACGTTAAATATATAATATAGAAAATCATAAAATAGAAAATCAAAGCATTACCACCATTACTTACAGCAAATATACACCAACAACTTTATTAGGTAGAAGATGGATCCATCCAGAAAAGAATCAAAAAAGTTTTTCAAATCTTCTGTTGTCCACTTTTTATGAGCCCATTCAAATTTCCTGTTCTTAGCTGGCATGAGTGGCCAGAAGGTGCTACTTTGCTCCTCTAGACCATTTGCTTCATGGTTGTACTTATTGTGTGTTCAGAAATGCTCTTCTGCATACCTTGGTGGTAACTTGGTTATTTGAGTTGCTGCAGAGTCTGTGTTATCTTGAACCATCCTGGCCATTTTCTTCTGACCTGTCATCAACAAGGCATTTCTGCCCAGAGAACTGCCTCTTGCTGGATATTTGCTCCCTGTCAGACAATTCTCTGTAAACCCAAGAGATGCAGTTGTGAGTGAAAATTGTTACAGCAACAGTTTCTGAAAACCGCAGACCAGCCCTTCTGATACCAACAACAGTGCCACAGTAATGAGATATTGTTAATGAGCTGTTGAACAGGTGTACCCAATAAAGTGGTTGGTGAGTCTACCTTACTGGTGCTTTAACACTGTTTCTCATTCACCCATTCACACAAACAAGCACACACACCTGCACATCGATGACAGAGCTGCCATCAATGTGAGAACTGGCATGGCAACTTTGGGTTCAGGGTCTTACCCATGGACACTTTGACATAGGAACGAGAGGAACAGGAATCGAACCACTGATCCCATGACTGATGGGTGGAATCCACAGCCACCCCTGTGTTAAAGGCCACCAAAACGGTTGTGATCCGACCACCTGAAATAGTTTGCAGAGGTGGTCTGGGACTTTATAGCTTTCTGGCTTGTCTTCTAATATTATTGTGATAAAATGCAGTGCACAAAAGTGAATGAATACAAGATGATAAACAACAACCAATTAAAACACCGTTGTTTCTTGTTTTGTCAACAACTTTCCAGTGTAATACAGCAGTTTACATGCTTTGACTGATCACACTTGACATGACATTTGTTTCTGACTGTGATGACATAGGTAAGGGCTGATATGCATACGGTTACAATACAGTGTATTCTTTCTTTTTTGTACTCTGCACTGTGCCATACAATGGACAGATATTTCAGCTCTGCACTAGGACTGTAATCCATCAAGGAAATCTCCATTCAACACAATACCCATGGGTGTTTTGTCTGTGTGCCCATAATATTAAACAAGGACTTCTTGAAAAGATTAGCTGCACTTTGTTATCGTCAACATTTTGGGCATGTAACTGATGTTTTTGCACAGGGCAGAGTTACACTTCTAGTTCATGCAGTGATCTTGGCCCTGCAGGCTGCTGCAGGGTTTGAAATAGCTATTGTTATGTTGCAAGACTACCCATTTATTTAGCTAGATGTTTTTGTTTATAATGTCTTTCTTCTGGAATGTAGTCTTTAACTCACCACTTGAGCTGCTTGTGGTGATATGGCATAGATGGATTGTAAGTTTGTCCCCAAATGATCTAGAAGTCCATTCTGCAGTGAGACTTGTTGAGGGGAGTAGCCTACACACCATGTCAGACTGCTGAAGATGAGCCTGGAATGTCACTGGAGACTGGACATTGGCACTGCCAAATCTATTACTGGAATACACTGTGTGTGTGTGTGTGTGTGTTGTTAGGGTGGGAAGATGTCAGGAAGTGCATTGTGGGATGGAATGAGGGGTGTGGAATGAAGGAAGTGTGTGGTATTCATATCCAGGCCTGGTGGGGGGTTGTTTCTCCTTTTCTACAGGGGACTGGTTGATGCACACTCCTCTGTATACACACAGACACAAAGAGCTGTCACATCCTAACCTAATACACTTAATTATCTCCTGCTCATGTAATGCACATTTTTTTTTACCAGTGCGCATATATATACACACCTTTTGTCTCATTTTTGAACCCACTCACACAATAACGGCAAAATATTCTCTTTCATGTTAAATACAAGCACATACACATGCTACTGACACTGTTTCCTTCTTTGCAGTGTGTTTCTTCTTATAAGGCCTGTTAATCTATACAGACTACCACAGAGTTAAGCTTAGTATGTTAAAAACGTTCATAGATTACAATTTTCATTTGGTGCTCAAGATTTCCAGGGCTCACATTATGGGTCAGGGTTATTGTTTTTGGACAGCTTTGATCATGAGTCCCAGAGATACTGTGTTTTCAGTGTAGAAAACACTGCTAAGATTTAAGTACAACTACTTCCTGTCATTGCAGTTATTAAGTAATAAACAGGTAATGTTTCTCTGAGTGTTTTGACTAGCTCCTTGACCTCAGCTACGGTGTTGGCCAAGGCTTCCCTGAGTTCTTTGGCATTGTCTGTACAGCTGTGGAAATCCCCTAAATGCTATTTTCACCATCCAAGAAAATCCCCAGGCAACATCAGTAATTTTCCTCCTGTGGTAAAAATGTTGAAAGTCTGGTCCGTTTGCTGAACTTCAGTACTGCGTGGCAGTATGCCAGACAAAATCTTTGTGTTCTGCAATGAATGTAGTTCTCTGTATTTGATTACACACTCGACTAATGAGATTTTCAAAGAAACAAACTGCCTTTCAAATTAAAGCCACTCCCATTTACGGAATGGTGCAAACCCTACAACCTCACTCCCTTATATGCTCAGGTACACTGAGCCAGTCATTGCTGTTCTCTTAGCTATCAGAGACACGCTCATCAGAAGGTAACATGGCACAAAGAATTCTACTTAAACGAGACTATTTCTGCTGCTCAATCTGTTTGGATCTACTACGTGATCCTGTGACAGTTCCTTGTGGTCATAGCTATTGTATGAGCTGCATCAAGGAATACTTGGATAACGATGATTGCAAGAGGCTCTACAGCTGCCCTCAATGCAGAGAGGTGTTCATATCGAGGCCTTTATTGGTGAGAAATAACATGTTAGCAGTTGTAGTAGAGGAGCTACAGAACACTGCAGACCAAGGTATTCCTGCTGATTGCTGCTATGCTGGACCTGAAGATGTGGCCTGTGATGTTTGCACTGGGAAAAAGCTTAAAGCCTTAAAATTCTGTCTCCAGTGTTTGGCTTCATTTTGCAAGAAACATCTCCAACCTCATTATGAGGTAGGTCCATTTAATAAGCACAAGCTAGTGGAAGCGTCAGCGAGGCATCAGGAGAGCATCTGCTCTCAACATCAAGAAGTGATGAAGTTGTTCTGTCGCACCGATCAGCAGTGCATCTGCTACCTCTGCTCCAAAGATAACCACAAAGGCCATGACAAAATTTCTGCTGCAGCAGAAAGGAATGTGAGACAGAGTGAACTTACATTGATTCGGCAAAGAATCCAGCAGAAAATCCAGGACAAAGAGAAAGATGTGAAGTTGTTTGAGCAGGAGGAAGATGCTATTAATCACTCTGCCAACAAAGCACTGGACAACACGGAGGAGGTCTTCAGCGAACTCATCCGTATAATTGCGAAAAGAGCGTCTGACGTGAAGGAGAAGATTAAATCTCAGCAGGACGCTGAATTGGGTCGGTTCAAAAAGGTTCGTGAAAAGCTGGAGCTGGAACTGGCTGAAATGAGGAGGAAAGATGCTGAGCTGGACAAATTGTCACATGCAGAGGATCATACTTACTTTCTTTTGAATTATCTCTCATTGTCACGTCTCAGTATACATGAAGACCCACATAGTGGAAAAGTTCGTCGTCTGCAGTACTTTGATAATTATACATTGGCTCTGTCAGGGGCCAGAGATAAACTACAGCAGGTACTTAGTCAGGAATGTGCAAACATCACAATGTCATTACCTGGAGCACATGTATTGCCATTAAATTCTGGAGAGCCTCAGACCAGAGCTGACTTCCTAAATTATGCTTGTCAAATCACATTGGATTTAAATACTGCAAATGCACATCTGTCACTGTCTAACAAGGACAGGAAGGTAACCTTTATGAGAGAAGAACGGGAGTATTCTGATCATCCAGAAAGGTTTGTGTATTCTTGGCAAGTTCTGAGTAAAGAGTGTTTGACAGGAAGGTGTTACTTCGAGGTGGAGAGAAGCGCAAGAGGGGTTATAGTAGCACTTGCCTACAAGGATATCAGCAGAGCTGGGGACTTCAATGACTGTGTGTTTGGATACAATGAGAAGTCCTGGGCGTTAGACTGTTTCAAAAATAGTTATGAATTCATGCATAACAACAGAAAAACTCCTATCCCAGGCACATGGTCTACCAGAATCGGCGTTTATCTGGATTGCAGTGAAGGCATTATGTCCTTCTACAACATATCTGAGACCATGACTCTCCTTCAAAGAGTCAAGACAACATTCACTCAGCCTCTCTATGCTGGAATTTGGCTTTCAGATGGTGCCACCGCTCAGTTCTGCAAGCTTAAGTAGACAGGTGTTATTGAAGAGCAATTTGGGTATGAAATGTTCTTTGTTTTGTGTTGATGCATACAGGTACAGATGGAGACATCCCCTCAGTCAAACAATGAGCACTGGTGTGAAACTGTTATGACAATTTGCCTATGAGAAATAAACTATATAAGAGAAAACACTTTGCATGGCAGTTAATCATCACCACCAATCATCAATCATTTAATTATTTTCATATGATACGTGGCTGTACTCAAGCATCACTGTACAGATTAACAGGTGCTTAAGCATGTCCAGCAATTTAGTTGCTTGTCAGTCCAATTACTGTCATTTTACATTTTACCTTGTCTGTTTGTAGTAGGTTAGCGTAAACTCAAAATGGACTAGGATTTCATTGTTTGAAAGACAATTGTTGTAACAAGAGATAATCCACTCTCTTACACTGTTTATGTACTTTTGATATGAGAACACTGGTTTTGACTAAGGTAGTGTGAAATGTTTGAAATAATAAATTTTTTTCAGTCTTTGAAGAAGGAACACACAACAAACCTTGAATTATAAATCCAGAGAAGAGGATTGGCAATTTGTAATTTACATTAATCAATTAATAATATTAATTAATCTTAATATGAATTAATGTATTATCAATGTCTTTGTTAATATTGTTTAATAAAAAGCTAATTTTCTGATTATATGAATATATTTTATATATTGTTTAATTGTTTATATTTGTTGTATTTTAGTTCAGTAATATTGCTAATTCTTTTTGTACTGTACAGTATTTTTTTCCCTCGTTATTCTGTCTCCATGGCAATATTACATGGTTATTTATGTTAATTTGGGTATTTGATCCAAACAGTGTATTTGGCATATAAGCAATAAAGTCTGTGTCTGTCCACTTCATCCATCTTAGTTTGTCATTGGATTATGTGTCTTTCTACTGGCAGTGATAGACAGAAAGGGAATGAAGGAGAGGCCTGCATTGATTTCCTTTAGGGTTACACTCAGTGCAGGGTCTCATCACATTTTGGTTAAGGTTTGGGTGTTTTGTTTGTTGTGAAAAAGTATGTGATGTGTGGGAATAAAACTGGTCTGTTAACATTGTGTAATTTTTAGCATGTTATGGTATGTTGTGGTGCTACTTCCTTGTATTTTTGCAGCAGTTACTGGTATGTTGCGCACCTCACTCTTCTGACGCCTAGGATAACTTTCGAATTGGAATTGATTTCAGTCTGCGTTGCCACCAATACACCAGGGACCAGATCAATAAACTGTACATGTACACAAAAGACCCCCTCCCCAACCCTTTAAGAAATTCAACAAAAAGCTTTTCCATTGGAATGACCATAACCAAAATTTCATTGATTTGATTTCATTGTCAACCAAAGTTCAGCTATGTGGAAGTAGAATTATTTATTATTATTGTTATTATTATTATTATTATTATTATTATTATTATTTAGAATAGGAGACAAATGACACATTGCTGTTTGTTTCCAGGTGAAAATTAAACTCTTATGCACCATAAAATGGTCAGCATGTGATAGCAAAGTAGGGCAAAGATGGGATTTGACCAAATTGGGAGAAATTTTGAAAATGTTGGAAATCGGGTAAGTGAAAGTTGGGACAGTTGGCAAGTATGCTTTAATGGACTTGAGTTTGTTAATGTGAAAAATGATTTGAATACTACTTCATTTGTTTGCAGAGTTATAGGCCAAAACCACTAGCTAACTGTTGCTAAGTTATATCAGAAGAAACTTTCAGTTTTTTTGTTACTGTGTGGACCTCAAGGGACCCTTCAGGTCCATAAACCCAAAACATTGCTATCTGTAAACCCAATAATTGTGTATCAGGTAAGACCTCTGAAACCCCAAACCATTTTAATTCTGAATATTAAATCTTCAGTAGCAAGAAGCTATTGGAGAACAAGATGTGTCAAAGTCGGGGACAAAATTAATGGTTAAACATGGACTGTTTTGTTCAGAAAATCTGATGAATCTAGTTTTTGCAGTGAAAGGTTGATTTAATTATGATACATAGTTTAAAAGTAAATTAAAATAAATAGACATGCTGATATATATCCTTTGCACGCAATAAATAAATCTGTAATAAATGTGCCTTGATGCATGTAGTGTTGTAAAGCAAGAAAGTAAAGCAACTAAAATAAAAATAAATACAGAACAAATGGAGCAATTTGCAGGAAAAAGAAGCAAATGAAAAAAAAGGAATAGCAGAAGTGATTTAGGAGGGAGGAATCTACCCATCCAGACTCCCCTGAGGAAACATGGAAGTAAAGTATTTCCCAGACGTGCCATATATTCATGGGCTAGCATGGTAGTCATTATATGGTTGGCTAATCAACTTTTAGCTTTTCTTCTGAGCAGCAGCGATACTCCAGGCTGTGTTGAGAGCTCTAATGAAGATAGACGAGAATGGAAGTGTGAGACTGAGATAGATGCTCATAGATCAGCACCTCTGGAGTGGTCATAGCTGTCAGAAACAGGGTGGTCGGTATTATCAGTCTTATTGATTGGCTTGTCAGAAGGTTGTTTTCTCTTAGTGTGTGTCTTTGTGCAGATATGAGTGTGTGTACACGTAGTAATTTAAATTCTGCAGTACAGCTTATAAGCATAAATTAATACATTTAGTTGTTTGTGGTTTTGTGATTATATTACATCGAGAACATAAGATTGGTTTTGGACTTTAAAATGTACCTTTTATTTATTGTATACTGCAGTAGGTATTTATGTGATTTTTCTTATTTGTTACATTGCAAAAAAGTTAATAGCTAAAGTATTAGGGCATTTAGATGTACTACGTACAGTAACAAGGTTACAGTTGACTTTCATGAGTAAGATGATTTCCTGTAACTTGGGAACCTGGTTTCTAATCATCTTTATCTAAGGGTTGCTGATAACAGAGGAGATCATTACACAGAGCATTTGAAACTAGGATGAAGTGGCTTTTTAAAAACTAAATGTCACTTCATAGTTTTTTCTTTCAGACAGTTCACACACAGCACAAAAAAAGGAAAAGTCTTCTGTCAGTATAGCTATCTGAACCATACTCCCGAAATAGCTATGAGGTGGAGGAGAAACAATATTACCAGTAACCAGGTTGTTTGTAAACCTGTTCTCTAATTACTCGCTTGCCTGATTTTTCTGAGGAAGTAACCAGGTTACTTCAGTGCGTGTAAAATGTATTGTGGTGACACATACTGTATTTCCCTGAATACAGCATGTAAAAAATTTTCTTCAAAGGAATTATGTCATTTTCAGATTGTGTGTGTGTGTGTTTTTGTGCTTGTGTTTGTGTGTGTTATGTACTGGCTTTTTCCTAAATCTTGCTGTTGTATTGCTGTACGTCATAGATCAAGTTTTTTAAGTACGACACTGCGCACTATTCCTCAGAGAAAACTGTGTCTGTTTTTCTTTTACATTTGGGCAAAACAACACTATTAAAATAGCCTGAATTAGCTATTAGTAACTCTTGTTAGCAGGCTATGGATGCACAGACAACTTTCACTGGACCACTTTCATACTGAATAAGAAAATGATGATTTTTACCAACTTAACAATTATCAGAAGGCTTTGAGTGCCAGAACAGCCATTGCTCTGAATATTTAAATATGTTTATCTGTAAATAAGAGTAAAGATTTTATTACAAATCAATAGTTTTGCTTTTAAAGCACTTTAACTGCCTCAAAGGGTTGTGTCAGTGCTACTGCAGCTGTTCAATCTATACACTATAGTTGAGTATGTACATAATACACACAAAAGCATACAAATTAGCCCTCTTGTATAATGTTAGTTTGTATGCAGATATTATGAATTCTGTAATGCAAATTTAAACCTTCCTCTCCCAGGAATGGATCTGTCTGTGGGCCAAGAGAGGAGAACACCTGTCACCCCGTCTTCGTCCTCTCGATACCACCGGCGGCGGTCTTCTGGATCCAGAGACGAACGCTACAGATCAGGTAGGGTTGTCCTGCCATCGCTGCAGATCTGTGAAGCATTAGTTTTTATGAAAGCACCTGGATGTACACTATGTGTCTGTATCTCCAACATTTTACTCCTGTTTGACCAGATGAACTGCAGTAACAGAACACAGGGGTGATAATAATAGTGGTGTATAAATATCTGACTTACTAGCAAAGCAGTATCTGCTAATAACTGTCCTGATCACCTTGTTAATGTAGTGGGTTATATTGTATGTGATAAGACAGTTTTTTCATTATATTTCAGAAGTACTTAAGTATCATCTGAAAGTGTGTTTATAGCCTGAAGGTCATTACTGCATAGATTTATATATCAATAAGGATCTTCTGCTTTTATAACTTCTAGAGCTCTTTCATATTTTAATACATGGAGCTCATATTAATATGACCTGTGTGATATACTGTATGTAATTAAGTTTGCAGACATAGGAATTTTTAGTGTAAGCCTTGTGTAAGGTGGCTCAACCAATTTTTATGCACCAAAATTACGTGACCTCTTCCAGTAGAGTACCATACTACCTCTGAAAACAATTAGTCTCAGATGGCACTGAAAGACACGAACATTTAATGAGCACAGAAGGTTTAATCAAGAGAATATGAAGTTACATTATGGATAGTGTTGAACAAGTGTTGCAGTTCTGACTGTATTTAATCTGTCAAGCCTACAGGAAGTGGAAAACTAAATCTGTAGTGCATGCATTTAATTGATCTGTGATCAGCTTTGTGTTGTGTGATGCGATGTTGCTCGACAAAGGAACTGAGCAGAATAAAGCATGCGTTGGCACATCATTCTGTAAATTCAGATCATGGATTTGCTGACACGAGCAGCATCAGTATTCTGA
>OMLM01020208.1:0-16677 GCA_900302695.1 Helostoma temminkii | reverse complement strand
ACACATGTTGCTCTTAAAATGACTGTACCAGTGTATTTTTTAAATATCTAAGTATGTTCTATTATGTTCTATAATAAAAAAAATATATCCAACTCCATTGCTATACTTTGGAAATCAACAAACAGGCAAAGAAAACAGTTCTCTAATCAATATGGACCTATTATGTTAAATATTTATGTTTTAAAGGCACAGGAAATGTGTGCGATGTACATACAAGCATCAAATAACAACAAAAAATGTGATAATATAAAAGTATATTATGACTTTTTTCACAGAAGTCTCACGGTGCAGTCCTTTACAGTCCTTTTCATTGCCACAAGTACGATTAAGATAGTGTTAAAGGAACATGGCTGCATTTTGGCAAGAGAAAAGATTACATCAGTCTAAAGGGATTCAGAGGGATTCACCTGACTGACAGCCAGATTGACACCGCTTTTCAAGACCCCAACTCCTTCTTGTTCCTTACACGCAGGCCTTTTAACTCACCTCTCTTTGAGGAGAAGGAGGGCAGAACCAGCTGGTATGGTAGAGAACGGAAAGTCTGGGCCACAACACTGCGGTAAGTTTGAGATCGGAGCATGGCTAGTGGAGGGCCGAGAAGCAGGGTCAGTCTCCTGCCATCCCTTGGCAGGGATGTTGTATTTTTTCTTGCACCTGTCATCTGTTGTGTCCCTTGTTACTTCTTGTGTCAATTAAAACTTTTGCTTAGCATTGCTGTGAAAGAGCAGGAGAGAAAATTTAAATTTCAATGCTAAACCTTGCTAGGAATAGCATTGAGTATAGAAGCATGAAAACTTGTTTGTGTGTATAAAAAAAGCTGGTGCTCACGGCTTTTTAGCTTTTTAGAGTGACAATTGTTGATGAAAAAAAATCAACAATGCTAGACATCATTTTGTATGAATGAGTCTTCCCTCTTTTCAAGGTTACTCTGTTTGGTGTTGTTAATTGATTTGGCTAATTGTGCAGCATGTTTCAGTTGTTTGCTCACCACAATCTGCTTTCAAAACAGCTTTCCAACTAAGCCAGAAAGCAGATGGTAGTGGAGTGTAGGCAGCCTGCCTGCTCCGTCTTTTTGTGTTTTTTTTTAAAATAGCATTTCTCCTACATTCTCTATTGGCTAACTTTGGCCAGAGACTCTATTAGCCAACTTTGAAGATTGGCACAACTACATGTCTGGCATGTGAACAGCAGCAGCTTATGTCTCATTTCTTCAAGTGACTCTCTTCATTTCTCTTAGATTGCTTGAGAAAACACAGAAATCCACTCTGCTGGGAACACTGAGCATTCACTTAAATAAAAGTTTTAAAACAGACCTTTAATCAACGATTCATCATTGTCAGAAAAAATATACCCTGTAATCCATTAACACTGCTCTGGAAGTGTACCAAAATTCAATGTAATTAAGTCGGTCTTCTGGTTGAGGCCCTGTGGATTTGCACTGTAGCTTAGCCTTTCAGTCAGTACCCTTTTGCCGCATTGTCATCATAAATGAGACGTGTATCTAGCAGGCATGGTAATTATAAATCCTGAGTTCTTTCTTTTTGTGATACAGTTTCTTTTTCTAACAATTTTTGGATAAAGTCTGATTTAACAGCAAGGCAAGATGCATGTATTTATATGTCTCTTTCAGCAAGAGACTCAGATGTGCTTTGCCTAAGACATGAAATGACTTTAAGATAAGATATAAAAGAAACATATTTCTATCCCCATCTGTGACTCTAATGTATTAACCTAACCACTAGATTCACTGAAATATAATTTACTGGCTATGTTTGAAAAGCCTGGAAGGTTGTTTAAAGACACTTCCTACTATTCTGAATATTTTTAAAATGAAAAAAATCAATTTTAACCATGTATTGAAGTTTGACAAATCCTGGAACAGTTGATTCATTATTTACAGAGAGTGAATAATGAAACAACTGCTGGGGCACTGTGACAGCAGCTAGTGTTATTTTATTGGGATATGAGAACATTTCCTGACTCACAGTAGGAAGCCCTGTGTTTAAAAACTTTGTTATAACATCTTTTGACCATTTGACCAATCATAGTTGTCTGTGTTTAGTGTTAATTGCATACCATAATCATATAATTTGAGGTTCAAAGAGAAAAAATGCATTGCAACATAATTCCATAGGCAACAAGTCCTAGTCAGGATGTGGTTAGGTTTTGGGCAAGGTTCTGTCAGGTCGCTATTGTATGTTATTACTTTTTAGTTTCAGCCTGTTTTGACTTAAAAATAATCTGTAAGAAATGTTATTTGGCCCTGTGATGGACTGGCGACCTGTCCAGGGTGTACCCCGCAGTTTAGAAAATGGATGGATGGATGGATGGATGGATGGATGTTATTTGGACTTATTGATATCTTAATCTCTCACCAGCTTTGGTGATTGATTCTCCATCATCACTTGTAGACATGCCTGCAAGAATAGTAGTAGTAGTAGTAGTCTCCTAATACTCTGGACAGCAACACATTACATATCACACTCCCTCACACGTTCCTACATGCAGCTCACCCAGGTAATGTCTGTTCAAAGTTCTAGCGCATGTCTGAAAGCAGGTAAGGAGGCATTCATCATCCTCCTTTTCCTCAGCCACGACTGATATCCATCCCCATCACACATCATCATCATAAATACATTCTGATTAGGTCACTAGACACACACATTCCCAGACAGATAAACAAAACGTGACTTTGGAGAGTGCATGTGTAGTTCAGTTAGCTCAGACAGCCCAGATGTTGCAGAGAGAATGTACAGCGTGCTACAGTAATTAGCATGCCTGTGCTGTTCACTGCAGTATTGATATGCAGTCCATGTCTGGATAAAGAATTCTGTTTGGTCTCACTGGCTTTGGCTTGGTGCTTTCCAGGGTATTATCTCTCTCTCTCTCTCTCTCCTCCCCTGTTTCCTCATTTCTCTCTTTTTCCTCTCACCATGTAGTATGTGTGCTTTCTGTTATTTATATTGGCATAAGTGAATGAAAGCCAAACTTTTCCTTAAGTATCTCAGTGGATCAGGAAATACGTTATGATGTTGCATTTGGAATAAATTCAGAGTCATAGACACTGTACACACGAATGCAGTCACTGAATACAGTGAAATGTGTGACATGGTGCAAACAAACTTCTTGGCAGTTTCTGGTTGGACTCTGTACGCCGTCCTTATGATGCTTCTGACCCCCACTCGGGGTCAGTCTACATCTAAGGCATACGTCACCAAACAGGGAGAGGGAGTCTGGCTGAAAATTAGTTGTTTTAGAGATGGGTTCTGAGGGCACATTTTCAGCCGGGGCAGAAACAAAGATCTGCCCATTTATTTAGCATGAAAATTTACAGATGCATTCTGGGGATGTCAGGGACCTTTTTTTAACCTCCAAAAATGTTATAATACAGACTGTTTAAGGTTGAATTAATAAGTCAGTGCACAGTACAAAATAAGCATGGAGTGTATGTATTTATTTACTGATTTATTTATTTTCATTTGACTGGCTTACACAAACATTGCATTTCCCAGGGAGAACATGCAATGATGAAATAATAAGTAGGAGGGAGACTGAAAGATGAGTCTAAAATAAAACCATATTTTTTAACTGGCAGTGCATTTTTATGTTTACATACTGAACAACAGCATGTAAAGATAAAACTTGTTTGATTTGGTTCTGTTTGTATAGTATTAGTGCAAATTATTCCCTAAAAAGATGTGCACATTAAAAGTGCAGCAACACTAAACGTAATACACTGAAATCTTCCAGTTGATAATCTTTATTCATTACATAGTGGAATGCGTTGAGAACAAAATAGCATAAGAGTAATCAATGGAAATCAAAATCATTGTCCCATGAAGGTCTGGATTCAGAATCATACTCAAAATAAAAGTGGAAAAGTCAGATCACAGGCTGATCCAACTTCTGTGGAAATTGCGCAAGACAATTCAAAATGAGGCTCAATAGTGTGTGTGTGGCCTTCACGTGCCTGTATGCACTCTCTACAACATCTGGACATGCTCCTGATGAGACGACGGATGTACTCCTTAGGGATCTCCTCCCAGACCTGGATCAGTCAACTCCTGGACAGTCTGTGGTGCGACGTGGCGTCAGTGGATGGAACGAGACATGATGTCTCAGAGGTGCTCGATTGGATTCAGGTCTGGGGAATGAGCAGGCCAGTCCATAGCATCAATGCCTTCATCATGCAGGAACTGCTGACACACTCCAGCCACATGAGGCCTAGCATTGTCATGCATCAGAAGGAACTCAGGGCCCACTGCACCAGCATATGGTCTTACAATGGGTCTGAGGATCTCATCCCGGTACCTTATTTTTTTTGAGCAGTGTATATAATATGAGGCTTTGGAATAATACCATTACATCACATTACCATTCAGCATGTTTTGGGTCTACCTTGATCTACCATCAGGTGTTACTGCCTGTAGGACCTTGACTTCCACTGGAAGTTACCCAGAAGGACTTGGGTTTTAAACGTTTTAACTTATTGCAAATTATGCAACTGCAAACAGCAGAACATACTGCTGCAGACAGGATACATTTTTTTCTTTATATGGGTGATGTTCTTTTAAATTGAACTGAATGCTAAGGGACGGTAAATGGCACAGCAGGCTTCACCTCCACACATCCATATTTAGATTCACCACAGATCTTTCTCCCTGCGTCATTTCATGCTCCGACCACTCAAAGTAAAGTATCCCCCGGGCAGAACAGTAAACACCATTTGATGTTGCTGAAAATCAGCCGAGCCTCATGAAAGAGCTAAATGTGAAGAATTTTAGGCATGATGGGAGCTTTGAAATATCAGGTGCACCAGATAGAGTGAAATGTAGCACAAATAAGTGGGAGAAATGACCTACAAATGCATGTTAAGGTGTGTTGATGGGATTGGGAGTTGTATTTTTACTTCAGATAAAGGCAGGCATCAGGGTGTGTGGTGGTGGATAGTTTGAGCTGGCAGGTTTACAAATGCAGTGATTAGCGAGGAAGCAACTGACAGATTTTGGGATGAGTTATTGTTGTGGTTGTAATGGACTTTTTAGCCCATGTTTATGATGTCAGATCAGCACTTAAAGATCAGTGAGAGGGATTTTGACAGCATGGGAAAAAGCACAGTGATGCACAAATGAGGCAGATGCAAATCAAAATCTGGAATTTCGAATGGAAGTGTGAGAAGAGTACAATAGATATCTCTTATTGAACTCTTACCAGAACTTAATTTGAGAAGTAAATAAGTAATGACTACCCCCCAACTGAAATTTTCTTCTGAAATTGTTCATTTTAAATAATATCCTAACAGTCATATGTCTGTTTGATCTAATAATATAATTAACCTCATTCTCTATCACGCAGCCACACAGTCCTGGTTGTAACTGCTCTATTAAAAGTGTTTTAACAGCAGGATGTTTGGAAGTGTGGGTTGACTAACCAAGCCTTCCTTCCTTTTGTTGAACACCCATTCCCCCAATTTTCTCATGTCCCAGAGAACCATTCTGCCCCTCCAGATGTCACCAGTTACACCAACAACACCTCCAACACCACCGCCACCGATGGGATCCAGGTGGAGAGAGCCCCAGGCACTGGAGCCCAAAGACAGACACCCAAGTACGGCAATGCCGAGCTGATGGAAACTGGAGACGGTGCGTGAGGGTTGGGAATATGTTCTGGGAACATCTCTGATGCTTTAGTTCTAAGACCATGTTCATTTATTATCTGGGCTTTTAGCATGTCTTGCTCATGCCTTGAAACTCTATTTATTCAACAATGAAACGTTAGCAGTTCTTTTTTCCCCAAGGTAAAATGTATTTTGACTCTGACTCTGTTTTTTTGAAAATATTTCACTTTGAAGTGTTTGTTTTTCAGCATAGCACCTTTTTGCCAAATGAAAGTTTATTTCTAAGGTTTTAAAAGGTACATTGCATTCAGCCAAAGACAAAAAGGAAGACCCAAATAACACACCAAACTCCAGAAGTTTTCTTTGATTATATATTTAACTGTCAAACATCAGATCAGGAACCAACAAACATACAATAGAAAACTAGAAAACAGTGAAAGTTAACAGGTAGTTGTTTTTTTTTTACTGTCAGGTGTGAACATTTTGCAGAACAGCAAATCAAAGCAGTAAATATTTGACAAATCCCTTTGTTGTCAAAACTTCAATCATTCAAAGTTACATCAGCCAGGAAATTTGGGTCAAAATGTAAATACGTTTTAGTACTAGAAGTGGTGAATCCAGATATTTCCGAGTCCTCGGAGATGATTGAGGCCATATGCCTGCTTGCTGGTTTCATAGTTTCATAATTCCGTCTCTGGAGGAACGAGGTGCTGCAGCAGAAGGAGTTATTCATCAGACAGTGTGATTGATGCTGCAGTGGACAGAGAAGTTGAACGCAGCTCGACAGATCAGGTGCCAGAGTTCACAGATGGGAGCTTACTGCGATTTTTGGCTGAAAGAAACACTACAAAGCTGAGGCTCTCTTTCAAAGCCCTCAGGGGGTTTAATCTGAAATCTTTTATTTTCTTGCTTACAATGGGTCATGTGCCTTTTGTTTCCAAAGATTAGCTTTAGTTAAGCCGGTTATATCATAAAGTGTGTGTCTTTGGATTTTTGATGATTTAACCTTTGTAGAGATTTAACTTCAGTCTGTTTGTTCTCTCTAGTAGTTTTTACATCTTAAGGCATTGTTGTAGGAACTTTGTAGTCTAGTTTATCTGGGTTTTGAGGGCACTCATTGCTAAATTACTGTAACATATATGGTATATAAAATAATACACATGCTAGTACATATGCAATATTTAATCAATGTAGTAATTTGTTGAAATAAAACCTAGTTTTTAGTTTGGATTAGATAAAGAGACTAATTGATAGAAGTAGAATAAAATACACACAATTCTTAGCAGTGATCTGTGTTTTCTGATTATTTGTTATTATTTAAGCCAAAAATAGAGAGAGAGTTTTTCTACATGAAACATGTTTTCTTTTTGACGGTTCAGATTTGTGTGCAACACTTTGGTGTTTGAGCACAGGCTTATGTTTGCAGATTTTATGAATGTTCAAGGAGATTTTCATTGTTTTTCCTTTATGATCTCAGCTTCATCAACCATACTGCCTTTGCAAAAACTTCCCAAACATGTCTTCAGACTGAACACAAAATAAATTTTAAAGATGTGGATGATTTCATGATAGTGGAAATTTTGTTCAGAGTGAAAAGAAATAAGACATCTGTAAGTAACCTGAAAATATTTCAGCTCAGTGAAAAAGGTTTTTTTCACTCCTTAACATGCAGAGAAAAGAAAAAAACGTAAGGACAGGGCTCATTGCTAGGCAGCTACAGCCACTTTACAGTAAGCGCACTAGATATTTGGGGGTGAATAAAAACCATACACATATACAGAGGACTAGAGAATTAGTCTCAACTTTCTAACACTCAATTTGCCAAACGTATGCAAAGAGAACAGAAAACAGAAAATGTGAAACAGTAAAAAAAAAACATTTTCACATTTTCATTTTCAGCTTGTAGCATTAGTTTGTTGGGTATCTAGTATTGGAGTAAAGGAGATTGCTAATCCATAGTTGTCTTTTTTTCTAGTTTTAGACATAAGATTTGTACAGTAATGTACAAACCTCGCGTTCATTATGGCAACACTCACCAATATCTTTAGTTCACCCACCTGCCCCAGCTATGTCTGCCAAAACATCTATTCACATCCAGATCTCAGCTTGTACTTCTTTTTCATCTTGGAGCTCCACTTTCTGTGCTGGTAAAATCAGCCTTGATGAAGGCGCAATGTGTACCCAATATGCCATTTTCACTTCTCTCTCACCACTGAGTGTCGTGTTCAGCTGTGGTTATGTTGATTGCTCACTTGAGAAACCTTGCCACTTTTAAACATTGGGGATGTTTTTGTCTATCAGAAATGAAGTGCATTGCTCAGTGGAACGTGAAAGCAGTGACTACTTCAAATATGCGTACCTGTGGAAAGCACAACTTTAGTGTAGGACTTCCATTAAAGCGTGTGTGTTTGTCCTCTGCAGGTGTTCCAGTCAGCAGCAGAGTTTCAGCCAAAATTCAACAACTCGTCAACACTCTGAAGCGACCCAAACGACCACCATTAAGAGAGTTTTTTGTAGATGATTTTGAGGAGCTGCTGGAAGGTAACTACATCGCTGTCTTTGTTTTGTTTAGTGATTACCATAATGTAACACAAAATTTTAATCACTGCATACACATGTGCAGAAGACTAAAGAATGACTTGGTGCTCTTGTGAGTGTTTTTGGCAGCAGGTTATATGTAATGTAATGTAATGTTCTTCTTGCTCTCTCCCATTTTGTCCTGATCTCCTCCAGTTCAGCAGCCAGACCCAAATCAGCCCAAGGCTGAGGGGGCACAGATGGCGGCTATGCGGGGTGAGCAGCTGGGCGTGGTAACCAACTGGCCCCCATCCCTGGAAGCGGCCCTGCAGAGGTGGGGCACCATCTCCCCAAAGGCGCCCTGTCTTACCACTATGGACACAAATGGCAAACCACTCTACGTTCTTACCTACGGTAAGCAACACTTAATTTTGCACCAACTTGGCCTCACTGAGTCACTTTGTAAACTTGTAGTCCCGGTATGAACACAAACTCCCTGATTGTGACAGTGACTCCGAAGTTGGCAATCGAGGAGTGGCTGAAGGAGGCAGTACTGAAATATTTTGATTCAAATCTGGATTATGCTTGAAAAATGTCAGTGCCAGTGCAGTCCATATGATACCTGAGTTTGAACAGGAGAACAGCCCTTTCTTTTGATGTGCTTCTGCAGAAACTTCCTTTTTAACAAAAGAAGCCACCTTTCTCAAAAACACACAGAGCTGTACTTAAACTATAAGTCTTAATAAAGTTGTCTACACTGTGACTACTATTTAGATTTATCTGAGCAGAGAACAAGTCAATTTATGCTGAGGTGACATTATCTGAGTCTGGTTTCCTGTTTATTTAATCGTTAAACAAGTTTCTGTAGGGCTGTGTGTGATACACAATACAGCCTAAATCAATCATAAATCAACCAGTTCTCATGGTATGGGCTAAAAGAAATTCTTTTTTTTTTTTTTCTGACCAGCTCATTTTAGCTAAATGAACGAAAGAAAGTAAAAGCATGGTGAAATGCACAAAACCTCAGCCAAAATGCTGGTAGCACAGTCAAAACATACATGTGGAGAGTGAATGCCATTGGAAAGAACAATATGCATGTGAAGTCATTTGTCCCTTAACTTAGCCTTAACTTTCCCTTAACTAACCACAAAATCAAAACTGATTGTGAGTCTCCTCAGGTCCATTTGGAGACTAACAGAAACCTATACATACATTCAGACTGAATATATTCTCACCCTAATTATACTGTATAAATTGGGTCTTGGTTACTAGGCAGTACTGTAGGTGGGCCCATGAAGACTCTCCATGAGTGTGGTGCTCGCAAAAAAGTTGGGACATAAGCACACTAAGATTAAAAAGGTTATAAAATATTCAAGTAACCCCCAGAGGGCATAGATGACATGAATATTGGGATTTACTTCCCATTAAGTCTGTGGATATTTGAGCAGTGCCAGCACTTTGCACTTGCTACACAGTGTGGCTTCATAGACACAGAGTGCTGGTGTTTGACTGGCCTGCCTAAAATCCAGATCTGTTTTCTGTTAAATATAAGACAGACCACAATCTGTTGACCAGCTTAAGTCTTGTGTCCAGGAAGAATTGGCAAATATTCCACTTGCAAAGTTGCAACAATTAACATCCTCAGTTCCCAAACAATTAAAGTGTAAATACAAGCAAAGGTAACATTTGACGGTGGTAAAAATGCCTCTGTCCCAACTTCTGAGTGTGAATGTGCTTATATTTACAAAATACAGTTAACTTGCTAAATTGAAAACTCCTGTTTCAAACAAACTGTTGTTTGTAGTTTTGTCAGCTACATAACTGTTCAAGCAGATGGACAAAGAACAAAGTTTAGATTCTAATTTCATTTTGGGAAAGCATCCAGACATTTACTGGATAGGCTTGTTTATAGTCAACTGGAATTGTTGTGGAGCTATTGACAGGTGAATGTTAACAAAGAACTGTAAATTAGCTCCCACCTTAGAGGAAACTATTACAGCATTGTCATACACATTGTCAAACAAGTGTAAACCCACTTCAAGTCTTGAATCTGTCAAATTATAAACACAGAGGAAAACAGTTCTTTACTATAGCAGCTTGAAATGAGAAGGCAAACACAGCTTGGAAGAAAATAATGTGAATTGATACAAAACCTCACTCCTGGGTTCAGGGCCACGGTTTAAGTCAATATCCAAACTGGAATTAGCTCCTTTGTTCTGAAGGCTACAGATCTGAGTTATCCATCTCCTAAACAGCAGCAGAAAAATGGCTGCTGCTCCAGTGAGTGTAAAGAGGTTTAGCTGCTGTGAACAGAGCTGCCTCTCTTGGGTTCACATGATTTTAGAGTCTGACCTCCCATTTGTACAGCAGAGAGAATGAAGACTGAAGCGTGTCAGTCTATTCTTGGATTTCCCGAAACGGATAACTGCATTTCATCTTTTATCAGTCAGTTGAAGCTGGATCTATTGTTATCTTGTTACATAAAAAAAGCCTGAGGGGTAAGAGTAAATTAAGAAAGGAGAAAGAAAAGGAATAGAGGAAGGTAGACAAAAGATTATATAAAAGATGAACAGCATGAAAGAAAAACAACAGACTAAAGGGAAGTAGGTAAGAACATTGAAATGAAGGTAAGAAAAATACAGTGGGGATGAAAATAGTCAACCAAAGGTGGAGAGAAGAAAGAAAAGGTTTAAAAGGAAAGCAAAAAAATGAAATGGAAAGAATGCCAAGTCAATGTGAAAGGTGAAATAAGAGTTTTTATGATCTTATCTCATGTTGAATGTAAGGAACGTGAGGACATGCTGGACTTTACAACTTTAAAGAGTATTTAAACTTTAAAACGTTAAAGAGTATTTTAGGGGTTGAGACTAGGTTTTAGGGTTAAGGTTAGAATTAGGTTTTGGTTGAGGTAAGGAGCTCGAGAATGCATTATGTCAATGAGTTTTCCCGCATACATAGACAAGTGTGTGTTTGTCTTATCCAACAAACTGATTTGTGAGGAGTGAGCTGATGATGAGGCGATATGAGTGCTTACCAGACTGTGAAATGTCTTTAGCCAGCTCTCAGGAGTCCTCCACCAGAGAGACAACAGCATGGTGAGACTGTGAGTGTGTGTGTGGTGCAGTGCTGAATTTAAATCTCAATTTATGTTCCTTTATCTTTCATTCCTCTGGTGTTGTCTCTTTGATGTTGGCCGACAAGGACAAACTTGTTTTGTTTCTTCCTGTCAACTTAACCTCCACCCCCAAAGAACAGAGAATTCATGATACCAAACTCTCCCACTGGCCTCAAACTCAACCCTGACCACGCTGCACTGCAGATCTCTCTACGTTAGTGGAAGAACTGAAACATTTAAAAAAATGTTTTAAGCAGTTTCTTTGATCCTCTGTGCAGAGCATGGGGAAGTGTTATTTATCAATAAATCAAGTTGTTGATAAAGATACTTATATTTCTGCTCAGCATGTTGTGGACACATGTTCATGTTTTGTGTGTTGTGAGCTGTTTCTTTGATTATCAGTGTGTGTTTTATGTGGTGTGTTTTCTGTAAACTGCAAACTATCAATAGTAATATTTCCCATTTTTTTAAAGCCAAAAAATGTAAATTAAAAACAGCCTTGTGGACAGATAGGCACAAAAATAACTTTCTGTGAAAGTACTGTAAGTAAACAATAATTGACTATTATTATAAAATATTCTTCTACATATTGTACTGTCATGTAAGTACAGTTTATGTAAGATCATTATGGTCTGTTTTAGTTATGTGACAACTGATGCCTTCTCCACCAAAGACCATCAAAGCTCGTAAGCAGTTAGATTTCAGGCAGATTTAGATTTCTAAGCTCTTCTGTCTGTGCTTAATGAAAACAATCCACTTTATCCATTGTTTCTTATGAGTAAATAAACTCATTAAATTTCATTTTATCACACTTTTTCCTAAACTGCAGTTATACGTCAGTCATATCACTGTTGCTTTGTCTTTATATGCACCTACCTTTTTTCATCCTAACAGTCTATTTTCCTTGTGGAAATCCCATAGCTCTTCTTTTCTTCAATTCATTAGTTCTGACAAACATCAGAAAATCCTCATTTAGCGTGAGAAACAATGAGAAATTCACGCTGGATTGCTCATGCATAATGTTTGCATCTGCCAGTCTGAATTAGGAAAAGGGAAAGGAAGGAAATTGATTCTATTGTTATGAGTTACTTCACTGATGAACACAGTCGACTCTGCTTGACAGGGAAAATAAAACTGAAAAGAGTAGATAAAGTTCAACTTTAGGTACAGGCATTCAAAGCAAGTTATTTTTCACTTAAGTTTCAGTTCACATTACCTAAACTTATGTGATCATTTAAATAATGACTAAATACATCAGTAAAGATACCAAAACCGTATGTCAGTGTAATTATATACTCATGTAGACTTTATGACCTCCTCTGATGTGCTGTGGTTTTGTCTTTTTGTGTGAAGTATCACTGTGCATGGATCCAATTACACTAGTCATGAGGTGCGCTTGATTTGCTGGATGTTATAAAAAGTGTGTGATCATCTCTATACCGGTCCTCTTATGAAAATAAAATATTTTAAAGTTCAAAAGGGTTTTAACATCAAGTGTCCTGTCAGCGCAGTAATGTTTTGCACCTGGAGACTCATAATGTCATACTTTGTTCCTTTACACAATTTCTTTTATGCCTATATGGACTAAGTTTCCTGACAATAAATCCTTTGATCTCCTGGTCACATACTTTATATTGTATTGTTGTGAGTAACAATAGATTAAATCTGTTTGTAGGCAAACTGTGGTCCAGAAGTGTGAAGGTGGCCTACAACCTGCTGCACAAACTTGGAACCAAACAGGAACCGCTCGTCAGACCTGGAGACCGGGTGAGTTTCGGATAAGCTGAAAAGTAGAGAAGCAAATAGGAAACAAGACAAATTGGTGTAAATTACAAAAAGTCATGGAGATATGAATGCTCTGACAGCAGTACATCTGACATACAGTATTTAGGTACATTACTTGAGTTTACATTGCATTTATTTTACAGCATTAGTTACTAGTTACTGTTTTCAGATCTAGATTGTTTTGCAGCTGCTGTTTTTGTTCCACATCTAGCCTACAGTATTCAGTAACACAGATCTTCGTCCTTACTTTTTGTTCATTACATATAAAATTTCTTGCCATCATTTTTATTCTACCCAGAGACCACCACTCACCAAAACCAAACAGTCCCAGATGAGAATGTTTCTGACCCGGACCCAGAGCTGATTTCCTAGACACTGTTTGGAGTGCATATGTGAAAACGATTGAAGGCTTGTCTTAACTTTGCTCTTAAAGATTTAGACTTCGACTTTTAAGGTTTAACTTGGTAAAATCTGGCCCAGAACTCCATTAGGCACGCTGGTCAAGATGAACCTTTGCAATCTAACATGCTGCCATACCTCATATTCTGCTTTATCACCTCTCTGTTTCTGTTGACTGATAAAGACCCCGAATTTACATTTTATTTTGCATCCTTCATTGAACATGAACTTCATATTAGCCCATTTGTATTGGTCCTGCAAGCTTAATTTTAAATTGACAAGTTGCTGGCTGCAAGTTTTTCACCAAGATCAAAGCATTATGTTAATTTATAAGTAGTTTTTTTTTCTAGTTAATTTCAAATTTGATCTACTGTGAGGGCTGCGTCATGTACGCTTGTCACATATACCATATTTGCAGATAGTATATTAGTTAGCTTGCTATTCAGAAACAACTAGGCTCCACTTCTGTTTTGTTTTTTATAAATTAATAAAACAACACAGAGCAACTTCATTGACATTGACTATAGTGGTTACTTGACGTCACCTCTCAGGATTCCTGTGTTCTGGTCCAAATATCCTTAGTGACCTGACACATGGCTGTTACTCAATACCTAAAAAATGTACACATGTGTTGTCCTTCCTTCCCTCTCTGTCATTATAATCATCACATCACACTCAGGGCGCTCCACAAGCCTCCACACGTGAAGTGGAAAAAGGCTCAGTAATAGTCCCCCATATGTGTCTGCTGCCATGTGACACCCCCTTTCTCTATTTATTGTCCCTCTTTCATCTTTATTTTAAGCTCTGTTTCCTGCTTAAATGGAGACCAGCACAATGACAGGGTGTGTGTGTGTTTTAGTTAACTAGCTTCTTTTCCTTCCCACTCAGTGCAAATTACATTATATTTCACTTAGAAATTATAGTGTTTTTTTTTTTATTTCAACAGATGAAGGTGCAAGGGGTAGTGCTTTTAAAGTCTTTAGAAAGCTTTGCATTGACATTAGGCAGGAGCTGTTTTATGTAAATACTTTTTGGTTTTGTGATTCTTCATTATGTGGTAAAGCAGACTTAAAACAATTTCAGAAAGTGAGCCTAGTAAATAATCAAAAATGGTTTGTAGATATGGTTCCACTTTCAGAGTCATTGTATGTTAAGCAGTTTTCTCATATGAACTGATTGTCACATGTCACATTGTGACATGTGTTCTCACTTATTAGAAATACTCCAGTATGGTTTAGGTGAGGTGTTGTGCTCATAGAGAGTGCCGAAGGCAGGACATGACTCAAAAAGTGCATGTAAAGTCTGTTTAATGTCCAGTTCAGCTGCTTCAGACATTTGTGATCTAACAGTACCTCCAGGTAATGTCTAGATCAGTTCAACTTTGCGGTGTACAAACAGCATATGAAATTACATTACACAATAGCTTAGCATATCATAATGTACCTGAATGAAGATTTTGATTGATATCCTTAGCAGTAGTCTTCTTGTAGCAAAAAACAAAGCTAAATAAAATGAATGATTCTGCAGTGAACACTGGCACAAGAAACTTCAAGATAAGACTGAACTATGTTAAGTTTGTCTAGCTTTGTTTAATCTCTACAGCATCATCAGACACAGTAACAGGGTATTTTCTTTTCCACTCCAAATCCACAGATGAAACCTGAACGTCTCCAATGAGACCTTCACATATCAACATCAGTCCTGCTAAAATATCATTACACTGCCCTCATTCATTCAAGTGCACTTAGCTTATAGCTTCAACCCCATGCCCCCTACACACACACACACACACACACACACAGAAAGCGCTAGAGAGAGGGAGAGAGAACTGTATATGGAAGCTATTAAGCAGCACTTAAGCTGGGGTTCACAGTTATCATCACAACATGCAACTGGAGCCAAACTGGATCCAACATGGCTGAGGGGGAGATAAAGAGTCTGTTGTGACGTAAAAACATGTTGGATCTAGTTATGTTTTTGTCCAGTGTGTAAGAGCATAGATAGAAACTTTTTTCATAGAAAACATGTTTCAAATTAGATTTCACTGCCTAGATAGGACCTTACAATTAGTTACCAACAAATGGCTCCTAGTTCAGTAGAAATGAAAAGGATGTTACTATGCCCAACAAAAAAGGACCACACAGCTTAACAACAAAAGAATAAAATCTTTACAAAGACAGTTTTTTGTCTGGATGCAGGTAAAATGTTTATTAAACTGTATCTCTATCAAGTTTTTTTTACTTTAAACTAAGTTTGGTTTTATTTGTATAAGCTGTGTTGGCAATGTCTGAATTTGTCTAATGCACAACAACAATGTTGCGATTTCATATCTGCTGCAGAAAATGTTTCCTTGTATTAAATGTTTTTTGTGTAATAACACTCCAAACAATTTGAATACTTAAGCCATCCAACACATTGTCAATCTGCACGTACAGTGCTGTGAAAAAATATGTCCTACCTTCCGGATTTAAAAAAAAAACAACAAAAAAAAACCATTTGTTAGCAATTTGTCACATTTCAATGATTAAGATCATCAAACAAATTTTAATATTACACAAAGATAACCCAATGCAGCTTTTAAATTATGACCTTATGTATTATGGAAAAAAGCTGTCCAAACCTGCCTGGCATGAAAAAGTAATGTTAAAAAAAACACTCAGACCTGATTATTGCCAGACCTGCTGAATCAAGATATCACTTGAACAGAAGCTGTCTGACAAAGTGAAGCTCGTTAAAAGATCTCAAAAAGCAACACATACTGTGATCTAAAGAAGTTCAAGAACAGATGAGAAACAAAGTAATTGACATGTATCAATCTGGAAAGGGTTCCAAAGCCATTTCTAATGCTTTAGGACTTCAGTGAATCACAGTGAGAGTCATTTCTAACAAATGGAAACGATAATTCGAAACAGAGGTGAACCTTCCCAGGGGTGGCCGGGCTACCAAAATTACTCCAAGAGCACAGCAACGAAACAATCCAGGAGGTCATAAAAGAACCAAGAACAACATCTACAGTGCTACAGGCCTCACTTGTCTCAGTTAAGGTCAGTGTTCATGATACAATAGTAACAAAGAGACTGGGCAAAAATGGCATCCATGGGAGAGTTCCAAGGTGAGAGCCTCTGCTGACCAAAAAGAACACAAAGGCTCGTCTCACACTTGCCAAAAAACATCTTGATTATCCCCAAAACAAGATCTGAATGACTCCAAAGAAAAATATATATTATATATATATTATATATTA
>OMLM01020207.1:77455-126070 GCA_900302695.1 Helostoma temminkii | reverse complement strand
GGGCAGGGCATCAGACAGCGTGAGGGTGGACAGGCGGAGAGGACCCAAGCAAATTCGTCCAGTCTGTTTCAGGCAGCGCACCAATGTACTGCAACATGACATCACAGCCTTTCATATAAGCATTGAAGTGTAATCAAAGCAAAAGGAAAGAAAAATCCTTAAAAGCCACCTTCTTGGTCACAGTCAGAAATTCGTCTGCTTTTGTTTAATTATATTTCAACACATACAGCATAACATAAATCACCCAAGACTTCAGGAACTAATAGTGAATACTACTTCCTTTTGCTCAAGTCAAGAATTATACTCACTCTGGATTGGCTGTAGTTCTCTGTTCTTGATGCTGATTGGCTTTCGTCATGGCGCTAACCGCACTTCGAAGGAGCTGGACCTCGATGGCTCTCTGCAGTTCAGTTGGATCTGGACTCATGGAGGGCAAAAGCCTCTTCAGATCTGACACAAGCAAACACAAAGACACTTTAGGGACTAAATAGGACAGTTCAAACAGTAACACAAACTTACAGTAAGTACAATTTTATTGGTACACGTATATAAACTAAGCAACAACTTGGCTCTTTGAAGATGAATATTTTTACACTGGTAAGAGTTCAGTGTATTAGACGATATATGAATGGTGACTGATTTTCTTTAGTATTACAATGAAATTTCATTGTTTTCTTTAACATGACACTTGTTACAGCAATGTGTAATCCTGTAAATGTTAATGGTTAATATATTTAACATTTACAGGATATTTTATTTAAGTCAGACTTTCCGGAGTCTGTCCCCCTTACCCAGCTTATCCTTGGTGCTGGAGAGAGAGCTGTAGTCTTCTCCTGGCAGCAGCTCTAGCTGAGCCCCACATTCAGCCAGATCTCCATCTTCAAAGTGGCTCAGAGCCTGGATGTAGTTGAAATCTGTCCTCAGGTTGATGCTGACTGGATTGGCCGAGTTCTGTTTGAGTGAATGAACAGTAGCCTGCCACTCTTTAACAGAGGCCCAGTCACACAGGGCTACATAACACTGGCATGCTTTGTTAGCCAGGAAGTTGATCACCTCAGGAGAGCCCTCATTGGACTTGAGTAGCACAGTCTTCCTGTTATCACCTTTACAGAAGAGACAGACAGTGACACCATGACATTTTAATTCCAAACCTCCGTGTGTATGAACACTTGATATTTTACTGACAGCTACACACATAGTTTAGGTTATTCATGGGTCTTATAATGGTGGCACCAAACTTTAAAGCCTAATTTCAAATTAGACATTATGCCTGAATACAAATACAAGAATACAGGCTACTGAACTAAATATGCATATTTGCTGTTTACCGTTGCTGGTATGCTTGGGGCTGCTTGCGTTGCTTGAGAGTTTGAGCAGACAACACTCAGAGCTTTTGATGCTGCAGTCCATCCCTGTGGCTGCAGACAGCTGATCCTGATACTCGAGAGCAGCCTTTTCAAACCTAGACATACATGCGCATACACAAGCCAAACACATGTAAATATATATAGGCTCTAGCTGAACATTACTGAGCTGTAAGGATGTCTGGTTAACGCGGTACTGCTTACCGTCCCTCAGCCTGCAGGGCGACTGATGACAGCCAGCCCAGACTCCTGCCTGTGGTGAGGAGGCTCCAGGATGCCAAGCCCTGTATAGCCTCAGGACAACGCAGCTCACACAGAGCCTCCACAAGCAACATCAGAGGAACCTCCAGTTCTGGACCCTGACAAGCACACCAAAATATGCTATTGATATAACCACATTATACTGTCTAATAACCACATGCATGTACAGTATTTGTACTGACCTGGGTGCTGTTGTTCTTAATCTCTGTCAGCAGGTCAAAGCCGTGACGAATGGTTACTGCTGGCTGGCCTGACAGGAGACCAACCCTCATCAGCGCCAGACGGATCCTTGTCAGCCAATCTTGGCATGTCTGACGGTTGGTGTAAAAGAATGTTCTGATACCCTGAAACATTAAAAAAAAATTTATACACAGAGCTCTGAATATTACTGAACTACTTTACTGACTGTGGCAAAATTCAGCACAGGTGTAGCTGCCATACAAAGCACTGCAGCACCTTATTATCAAGTGTCTTGTCAAAGGACACAGGAGGAGTTGGGGACAGAAAAAAACCCTGCAATTAGTGGATAACCAGCTCTAAACCCTGAACCACAATTACCCCAGACTGATGCCATTAACATAGTTAGGATCCATTTTAAAAGGACCCTATTATGCAAAATCTTTTTTTTCCTCCATGTCATAATTATAAATTATTATGTCTTCAAGCAGATTTTATTTGCACACCTTTGGTGGGGCAGTGAGGGCATTGGCGCAGCCCTCATAGGCATTGTACATGAGCTTCTCCAGATTTTCCAGGTACTGAAGCAGCAGAGCGAGGCGCAGTTGATTGGAGTGGTGGCCGTCCCCATCACTTCCAGCACCAGCCCATGCTCCAACATCCTGCTCCGGGTTCAGGCTGTGGGCAGCGAGGCTACGGATCATACCTGAAACACAGGGAAACAAATAAAAACTAAGCACGGGCTGGCAGGCACTGTGGTAAAGAGTTGCATATCATTCCCCATCTGTCTTACTTTTTCCTGTTATCTTTCAAATGTTGGTCTTACAGGCACGTAACTTAACAGAAAAAAAATCTTACATTTTATTTTAATTTTATAGTGCGAGATTCTATTTTCACTTTTACTTTTCACTAGGTGGCCACTGCTTATATAAAACAGCAGCTTATGCACAAGACCACATGTCCATTACTTAAGTTTAAGAAAAATCTGTGATAGCCTTGTGCAAAAGTAATGTGACAAGCAAATGAAGTTTTAGTGAGCAATACAAGCTGGATGTTGTCCATTTACCTTCAATGGTCTGGAATGTGTCCTGGGCTCGGCCCAGTGGCGTTCGGAGTTTGGATAGCACAGTGAACTGCGCAGCCTCCCACACTGCCCACTGCCACAGGACCACCTCTGTCTTCAAGAGCGCCCGCGGTACAGCACCTGGCCTGCTGCCGTCCACACCTACTCGGCCATCCCGTTTCTCGAGCCGCTGGCAGCTGTAGTACAGGCGCTCAAGCCAGGGATCCTTACTGCAGACACAAATGTTAAGGTTAGAAAGTCTCATAACAGTGACACTTGGCACCCAGTCAACATGACATATACAGAGGCATAATTTCTGCTGTACCACATGGCACAGCAGCTACATGGACAATGTCAATTATCTGTGGATGTACTCTCTAGAATGTAGAAAGACCTTTCTTTCCTACTGTGAACATTTCACAGAAGACAGACACCATTACTGTTTGCTACGAATTATGTGTTAGTTCTGTTCACCCAGAAACAGATTATCTAAAATATATGGCACGCATCAGGTCTGTGTTATTGGGACATATACCCTCCACGATGCAAGACTCCATATAAGATGAAGCTGATGAGGTCACTGAAGTCCTGGGGATGGAAGGTGCTGCTTGGTGCTCGACTCATGTGGTGCCGGATGGCCAGTGACATCTCCCTCATCTCGGGGTGGCTGTGGTTACTGTGGACACCACACAAATATAATTAATAAAGCCAACACTCAACTCTGTAAATTACTTTGACATGTGTATTATTTTAATTAGTATACAATTATGGACATAGGAGCTTTGTTTTGAGCACACCACTGTGACACTTCATGCTATGATGCTTCAGTTCAAGACAAGCAGTGAGGTGATTGAACATGCTTCAGACATAAGCATGTTAACTGTATAAGAAGCATCACCTGCTTTGAGCATTTTACATTAATGGCAGTGATCTGGTTTATTGAACTGAGTTGAGTTGAGTTGAGTTGATGCCACTGCATACAAGAATCCCTGCAACAGCTGTCTGCACTTTGTGGGTTTTCTAATCTTTAATCTGTAGCTAACCTGAACAGCTGGAACATGTTCACGCCGAATACAGTATGTATATAATGGGGAAATGCTTTATCCTTTTAAGTCTTAAGGTTAATTTGAGGTTAAAAGTTGGATTTCTGCCGTAAAAATGTGAATGCTAAATAGGTAATGAACTTTTACTTCAGCAGACACATTTTTCATTTCCTGCCTTTGTATGATTTCCATTTAAAATTAATTGATTTCAAATTAGTTGTAGTGTAAATACCCTTCAGTGGTACATATTAAGGCTTACCTCAAAGCCACATCCAGAGGGACTGTCCTGAGCAGCTTGCCATAGGCCTGCCTCACCCTCACTGCTGAGTGGACCAAATGGACTCTGCACACATCCACACACCTAATGCACAACCCCAGAACACACATTAAACATAATGTCGACAGCAAATATCTGCTACTTGTGTTTTTCTACAGATAAAATTTTAAATATAGCTATGCATAGGTGTGATATTCACCTCTGCAGCAACTCAGTGGACAGAGATGAAGAGAGGACCTGTAAACTGTGGCAGGTCTGCAGACAGATACTCTGATCTTCATTCAGAGCTATACCAGAGAAAACAAGAAGGAAAATCATTCAATAATGTTACTGATGGAAAACTGAACAACACAAGGTGAAAACTTGGGCTCACCGTTAGCCAACAGGCCCCTGCAGAACTTATTGAAGGAAGGCAGGGAGAATAGAGGGCTATAGGTGTCTGATTTCTTCATTAGCACAGAGATTTCCTGAGCCCATGTCAGCAGCAGCCTCCTAACACAGCAAAAGACCACAGCAATTTCATCCAGTAAATTTTCAGCCTTTCAAATTCTAAAGTGTAATGTTTTTAAATACACTGTACTTATATGCTGGCCAATTTTATCTGGGTTATCCTCAGTTCTTTAAAATACTATTGTGCTATTAAGACATTTTTTGCAAATGTGCAAATAGAGCAACACTTCATGTCCATGACATTTTGCATATTTTTCTCTATTTTAATGTTTGTGTCAAGCACAGGGAGAGAAAGTACCTGGCCTCAGGGTAGAGGTGCTCCTTCGCTAGCAGACCTCCCAGAAGGCTTAGCAGTGTGCTGAAATGTTTCTTTGTGGCTGTGGTCACGGTGCTGATGACGGCGCCATCAAACAAGGAGGGGGAAGATGATGACAGGCTGGATGAGATGAAATGATCATGTCTGCTCAAACAGAAGAGATACAAGACCAGTTAAGAATTACCACTAAGCAGCAACAAAAGCCTGTTGCTGTTCAGAGCACATATATTTAGATGTCTTTGAATATATATCTATGTATCAGTATTGGAACTTTTAATGTGGCCCTTTAAAACCCTTGAAAAACCTTGACCATTGACTAAACTGAATACATTCAGAATCAGATCAGAAATAAGTTATATTTTGAAAATATAGGCAGACAACAAGAACACAATAATATCTGATAAAGCTACGATACTGTGCTTTTAAATTATAATTGCACTTAAGCTGCATTCACATGCACTGGAATCCTGGACTTCTCCAGACTTTAGCCGGGTGAGCTGCATGGGAGAACACAATATATGGGTCAGTCAGCCCAGACATTAAATGGACTTTATCCTGCGAGCCCCCTTGTATAAAGGCCATGTAATGTTCATGTGATTCCATAGGCTAACACAGCAGGTCCAAGTGTCCAGAGTATACACAGCAAGTGAAAGGTTGTTCATTTTCAGTTGATGTGCTCAGCACAACACCAGAGAATATGGGAAATATTATTGCTGTATCTCACTTCTCTACTTCAGGAAACCAGGGTTATATACCCAGTGCATTGTTTCTAATCACATGTTTTTTGTGTCACATCGTGGCTCCTGCATGCTCTACCCAGTGATCACCACTCACCAAAACCAAAGGGACCATTTGCCCAAACAAGAGTGCATCTAACATGGACTGTCTTCTGCTGTGTGCTGCATGTGTGAACAGAACTCCTGATGGTCCAGACAGTTTACTAGGTACAAACAGCTGACAATTTTTCAGTCTAATAAATACTCATGGTGGTGCTGATATTAGGAATAAGGGGAAGCTTAAGAAGAATAGTGTAAAAACAAACAAAACAAAACAAACAAACAGAAATGAGCTATAATTGCTCTCTTATCATCTGTCCTCGTCTCTATGTGACTCAGCTGAACAGGTAGCCTGCACCTGACAGGAGGGGCTGATTAGAGAGGGGAGGGCTGCTGTCAGACACAAGCCACCAGAACCTGCTTAGTTTTAAGCAGAGTGGTTAACATACACTTCAACATGCAGTCCATTTTTGCTTTAGCCCAAATAATTTTTTACATTTGTAGGTGTACCATAAAGAAGTGACATACCTGTTTATGGCAGATGTAAAACAAATTTTGATTAGATGTATTACAACACAAAAACAAAAATATTGCCATGGTCTGAGGATTTTCCTAAGGTACTGTGTCAAGTTTGAAGTAAGTGACAGTTCAGGTGCAAAGGGAACACACCAAGAGCACTTGAATAATAGGAGTTGAAAATGTTATACTGCTAAGCAGAGAACTTACTCACAGTACTGATGTAAGTATTACCTGGTACAGTGGGAGTACAGGGTGTAGAGCACAGCATACTGGACAGCAGGGTAGTAGAAAGCCAACTCAGAGTGAACCAGCATCAAATTATGACTGAGAAGAGCAAACACCGTCGGAGACAATGCCCACATCTAAACAGACAAAGAATATTTCAACATGAACATGTATGACCAAAACAGCAGTCACTGTAACACTAACACAGCCTGATGCTGATTTACAGGCAGCTGTGGTAAAGCAGCTGCAGCTTCCTGCAGCCTTATTCACCATGCTTTAACAGCTACTGAACATCTACCTGTACCTCCTCTATACTCATGTGTGCTGATACTGGGGCAATCAGAGTACTTAGTAGAGTGTTTAGCGGTACACACAAGCATAGTGACTCACCCCAATGAGAGAGTTCTTGGTGTTGCCAATAGTGGTGAGGGTGCTGAGGTTGAAGATAAGTGTGAACTGGGCCTTTTCCAGTGGTAGGGTTAGTGAAGCAAATGCAGGGTGCTGGATGGTAGGGCAGAGGTTGTCAGGCAGTGGGGCCCTACCAGTTGACTCCAGAGTTATAGCCAGGCTGGACAGAGCACATGCCATCTCACCCAGTACCATTTTGTAAGCTGCCTCCAGTGTTGGGATGTTTTTCAGGCCCAGCAGTGCCTGGTACACACCATGAACAGCTGACATCACCTGTTGAGTGGATGCATACAGATACAACTAAATCATGTTAGTGTTACAACAACACCTGATCAAACTTAACCTCAACCAAGAGCAGGTCTCACTGTGACTTGTTTCTGGAGTTAGTAATAATAATAACAACAATAACAATAATAATAATAATAATAATAATAATGTGGCAGAATGGTAGTTTATAATAACTATACTCAAACACACACACACCTCTTTCTCTCGATGGAAGCGAAGCTTCAAGAGCTGGGAGTCTGGTGCCAACAATTTCTCAACAAAGTGTACTGGCAGCTTTGTGTTGATCCGGTCCACAATCTGAAAGTAAAGTGCATTGACTTTATTAAAATGTTACAGAAAAACATCAGAAAAAGCAGGAAAGTGCTAATGCTACATTTCCGGTCTGATCTGTCAAACTAGAAAATCAGAGCTATGTATGGCTAGACAGGAACTAGACTTCACAAGTCTCACATTATAGCATAAACCTAAAACAGGCACAATGAAGACCCATCACAATGTGATTTGTAGTTGGAAATGATACAAACTGATCTAACTCAAAGTGACTGTACCAGAGTCAGAAGGCTGAGCACTGCCAGGTTGTAGTCAGTGCCACATGCCTGGCAGCAGTCCAACTGGTCCAGACCATAGGCTAGGACAGCCTCCATCAGTTGACCACAGGGTTCCACACTAGCCAGCAACACACCCACACACTCATTCCCTGCTGTGAGAACTGCTTCAGAGAACTGGACCTGCTTTGCTGTTGTCACACAGGCCAGAACCCGGTTTAGAACCTTAGGAAAACAAAAAAATGTAATACAGCATGGTATGGATGATGGCATTTAAAGAAAGACCACTGACTAGTATGTATTTATTTTATTACGACAGCTTTCACTATAAGCTAGTGTTGTATCCTTTGCGTATGTGATCAGGACCAGACTAAGGATGCAACGGTCAATACAACCAAGAAGTTTACTTTGGCTCCTATGAGTGGGAGTAATGATGTAACACAGACTTTGTATTAGAAAGCTTTACAGCTAACCTTTAGGCCACTGACTTTGATATCAGCGCTCTCACATGCAGCTCACCTTGGTAATGTCTACATGTGTTCAGGGTTCCAGTGCAAGTCAAATGAAAGTATTGGATTTTGAATTCTTGTAACTGAATGCTTACAAAGACATTTGATTCCTTCTTATTTTGAATGCTGATTCTGTTAAAGTCTGTTTATTTGGATAATAATAGTTCAATACATTTATCAGTTTGTTACTGTGTTACATTTGGTTTTGCAGGAAAACAATGTTTTAAGTCAAGGCTGCTGCCTGCACTGCTGTCCATGCAGTATTCTATACAATTTAATAATTTGACAATTGAATAGGATTGGTAAAGGGAAGTGGACGAAGTCCAGGTATCAGTATTGGAACTAAAAAATCCGATTGGTGCATCCCTAGTCCAGACTATTTTACCAGCCTAAAATTATACACTTCCTGCCAGTGTTGCTGTTCACAGAGGAAGGGGAAGCATACTACAATATTAAACAAAGCAATCATTAAAGTTAGTTCATGGACCATCGTACTGTTCTAAAACTACTAGTATTTGCAGAATATGCACACTACCTCATATACTTAATCTGGACCATATGTTATTGTTATAGTATTTTTCTGTATTTATTATGACTTTTTTTGTTTATAATTACCATTACTGTGTGTAAATTCCTTATACATACACTAATCTTGATCATGTTGGCACAAAAATCTCCTTATCTTATTGTGATCATAATCTTCCCCAGTAAATTTATGGGATTTACTATTCAGTAATTCAGGTCATAGGCGTGGCTCTTACATCTGTGATGTAGACTTCAGTGATCGGTGGTCCCCTGAAGGGACTGAATCGCTCTCCAATGCTGCGGACCACTGTACTGAAAACCCTCAGCAGAGCTGCCAATTTGGGCAGTGAAACAGAGGGAGGGGGGATGTCTTCATCTAGCACCTCACCTGACACCACGTGGCTCAGATCCTGAACAGATCACAAACTGAGTCAAAACATCACTTCTACAGTATGTGGCAGTATATACAGATGTATTTTATTAATCTTACAAGTAAATACAGTTTTATCATGTTAATGACAAAGACATTTGCATACTTCCAATCTCATTCTAGATTAATATTAATCACTGTATGCAAATGCACAAGTGTGTATTAAAGCCTATAAAACATAATATATTTTTGATACAAGTGAAACACTTGAGGAGTCTAACAGAGAGCATGCTGGCAAAGGCCAGTGTGGTTAACTTCACCTCTGCATATGCCTCCATATCTTCCAAGAACTGTCCCAGCAAGGTAGTGGAGAAGGTCAGGTCTGCCACCCAGAACTGCTCCAGACTCTGTAACCAGCCTAGACACAGACAGGGAAAATGGCAGGGAGTGAAGCACTGTTTTGTCTTTATGTGGCGACACCTGGTCTAGACATTGCAGTACAGTGAGAGCAGCATTTCAGCAGAGCAGCAGGATGTACTCAACTACAGTATTGTCGTACCTGCAGCACCTGTTCACTATGTTTTTGCTGTACTTACAGCCAAACACATAGCCACTAGTAATGTTATAAAGCCAAATTCATTACAGTCTTTATAGGCAAGTAGTAGTTCAATCAATCGATCCAGGCACAGAAATAAACAGCTTAACAAAATGCCATGGCAGTGAAAGTGAATGATGTATATCAAGTCTGCAATTAGACCATCTTGAAAAACTATATGTACCAATAAGAAATCCCACTGACCTGAGACTTGCTGAGTGAGTGACTGCTTCTGTGTGTGGTCAATGTGCCAGCCTACCAGGATGTCTACTGTATCCTGTGGAAGACACAAACATTAAAAAAGATTTGAAACAAACAATACTGACTTACATTGACCTGTGTGCTTCAAAGATACAGTTCAGATTCAAAGCATCTGTACAATTATACATCCTGTTCTTCGGGCTGAATGTTCCAGCACATTGTATTCGAACTACAGTAATGGACAGGTGAATAAAGTTCCAGGTCTGACACTCACCCTGAAGTTGGTGCTGAAAACATGTGGGTAGCAGCGAGCCACCTGAAGAATACATTTTACACTTTGACAAAGCAGCTCTGGTGTGTCCACATTCTCCAAGATGGACTGCAGGTTGCTCATCACCAGCTGAAACACACAAAATAGGCTTAGACCACAACATAATCACAGTGCTTTATTTACCAGGTTTGTGTGAACTTGTTTGTAGCAGTTCTGGCACAAAGCTTGATCTATAGTATAATGCTGGTTCCACCTGCCTGAACTGGCCACAGAAGGCCTTAGGTGGTGTACGGAGATTAGTTGAAGCACCAGTTGGTAGTTACCTGCATGACGTGAGAGAAGGCTTTTCTCTCTCCAGCAGCCTCTAAAGCGCGCTGCGCTGCCACCAGATACAACAGCTTCACCTCGTCACGACTGCTTGTAGTGAACTTCAGAAAGAGCCACTTGAAGATGCGCTCGGCCTCATAGCTAAGCACAGTGCACAGGAGGCCCAGGCAGGCTGCTGCGTCCTGTCGCAACTCCCACAGAAGTTTACTGCTACACATGTCAACAACAGGTGAGAAGACCACGTTAGAGAATGGACAAAGGCCACAACTTCAAAAGCAGGGTGCTTATTGTAGGTTATAGTAACGTCATGTCATGCTGTTGTCACGTCTTGGAATGATGCAACAGCTTGATACATGTATTGTCCCTCACATGCCTGGATCAACTTCCAGCATAATGTGAATGTAGAACAACAGCTCAGTGAACTTCAAGCAAACAGCTGTCCTCTTACCTCTCATTCAAAATGTCGTTCAATGTGCTGAGGACAGTGTCCAACTGTTTGACGAGGGTCTGTGTGAGAAACAATACCAAGTTTTTTCAGTTTTTTTTTCCCTCACCCAGTTTTCTGTCATCAGAACAAAGGAACATTTAAGAAAATTTGAAACTGCTTAATTTTCCATAGCTGTGACTGACTATTGGAAACGAGGACTCAGGCAGAGCAACATATAGGATATCAATGTACAATGAAACAATAATTAACTTCTGAAGCACAAAGATTTTTTTATTAATTAAACCTGAAAAAGAATAACCACATTTAATCAATAACAGCTCCACAAGTTTAAAGTCAAAATAGATAGGAGACACTTGGAAGAATAAAATAAAACTGACTGTCCATATCAACAGACCACAACTTCTAAATTCTGCTAATTATCGCTGTGGAAACCTTCACACTACATGTTTTGTTTACATATTCTGAAACACTAACTTTTGACCTTTCCAAAATGGCCGAACATAATGGTAATTTACATCGACTGCTCATAAATGACAAACAAAAGAACATACTGACCGCTTTGCTCTCTCCGTGGCTGATGAATTCCTTCAGCTGTTTGAGGGTGGCCAGCCTGCGGTCGCGATCATCCTCTCTGGAGACTCGGCGCAGGAGGTTGGCCAGCCGAGACTCCTCTGAGTGTGCCACCCCTCTGTCTGCAAGAACAACACAGCGCGTTGCTAATAACATGTCAGCACTGTCATGTGCAGGTTCAAAATGCTCATCATTAGTAATGTTCAGCATCACAAACACCTTGACATGAGGAAAAACATTTAGCTACAAAGTAGTAATCAAACACAAATGGACTAGCATCGACAAAACAAAAGGAACCATTTTCAGTGAGGTGAAACGCTTTTCTCCACCACCCAAAATATTTCTGGTTCAGACGTTGATTTAGCTGCCCGAGGTGTTCCACTGCTGCTCTCCCTGGAGTTTTTTCTCTAGTATATGCTGCAACTACAATAATGCATATTGGTGTGACAGCTTACCCTGTGATTTCCTCATGTCCTTTGAAGCTAAAGCACGGTTTCCATGCTGAAAAGTTGGCAAATTTGTTGTCACATCATTGGGCCTCAACTCTTGCCCCAGCGACTTCCAACCAAGCGTAGTATCACAGACACCTTGACCAGCTTCATATCCACCTATGGGAGGCAAAGCATGTTGGATTAAACCAACTGATTTCATACAAACCCAACGCTAACAAAGTGTGCACAGTGCATGTCTGAATGAGTCTTTTGAGGAGGGAACTTTCAGTGAATAAGAAGACAGTATAGACTACTGTCTTTTGCACGATAACTAATAACACCAATAAATGATAAAATACTAGACAGCATGCCATTTTAAAAGGATTATACACTCTCAAAAAATAAATTATAAAACTAAACAAAACAGCTTTTTTAAGCACACAACACACCCTTTTAAAGATACCACTTACAGAGGTAGAGAACAACTGTCCACAGCCCACAATGAAAAACAATCCAAGCTCAATTTAATGTAATTAACCAAAATCTGTCAGTGAATGTCTCTTTATTGTGGCTGTGACTCGTTCACCGTCTGTGTTCAGTGTAAGAGAGCAGCAGGCACAATGAAGCATGAAAGAGCCAAAACAACCAGTACTACTTCTCCTTTGATTCTGTTAAACTTAATTTCAATTTAACAAGACTCTTTAGGTTTATTTTCATTTTCTCAAAACATTTAAGGCATTTAGTACTGTGAATTAATTCTGATGTTTGCATTCACTCTATGAAATCAAGCCAGTCTCATATAATTTATTATATTGACCACAATAATCCCAATATTGCTTTTATGCCAAATAGTGAAACTCTAAAAAAAACTTATAAAAATGAATGTTTTAAAACAGACTTTTAAGATACAATGTAATAATATTTACAAATCCTGATCAAACAATGTGAAACAAATGTAGCATATTTATTAAGCAATTTCATTTGACCAAAAAGGGCTAACAGGGGTCTCACCCTCTTCCTGGTGTGTATCTGCATCAATGTAGGCATCGTTGGGCACCGCTGGCTGTTCAGAGCTGCTGGAGGGCAACACGTCATATGATGCTCCTGAACCAAGCTCTCTGGAGTTCACTCCGTCCTGGCTGGATGACACACTGTCAACTCTGAATACATAGATAACGACACAAGATCTTGTGAGTGAAGTAACTGCATTAAGCTAACATTTTGACTTTATGTCATTCATTATAAACTCATAATTCAAGATCAATTAAGTAGGAAGTGCCCTGAAATGCAGTGATTTAATCTGAGATATGCAAATCTCATTTTCAAAACACGCTACAGTTATCTGTCTGCATGACAGCAATGAAGTCAACTTAAAGCACTACCACTTGCTAGAAGTCTAGGTACTTTCATGTAGGAATCTAAGCATTCTGTTGTGTTCTGTAATGGAGTAGAACTGCAAACCTATTTGACCATTTTGACTCAAATGAAACTGAAAGAGCTTGCTAAAGCCTCCATTCTCAATGAGGTGGTAAGTATACTAACAGGAAGGATGACCAAAGTTCAGAAGGAAGGGCAATGTTATGCTAAGCTGTAAAAATCAATGATGACACAGAAGCAATAACTCAATACAACTACATCAAAACATTCATGCAACTTCCACTTTTCAGCTGAAAAGGTCCGGCTATACATGACTGACAATTCAGTGTACAACCACCGGAACACTATCACCTCAACGAGGTCAAGCAGATGAATGCAATATAACAAACTCTGCACCGTGACTGATGCAGGCAGGGAACAGTGTATGAAGTGAAACCTCAGCTCTAAAAAGCAGTCAGTCAATATTAGTTTGTTCATTGGCTAACTGCCTGAAAGATGACTACACTGCCAGAAGGCAAGAAGAGTTAATGCATGCAGTTAACTCTCAATAGATATCTGTCCAGCAGGGCAGGAAGCAACTTGAAAGCAGTGCGTTACCAATATGTATAAATTCAAATCAAACCAATGCCATTACTACTATGATAATCACCTTTATGAAATGTCTTACCTATGTACTGGTTATGGCTGCTTCCTAAACGGGTTACCACGTTCTTTTGGTAACTGTGATCCACATCAGATCACATCATTGTCTGTTTCTAATGTTTCAGTGAGACACTGTGTGGGGTCTTCCTGTGCTGACTCCACTTTTACTTTGACCTTGTCAGCCCCTTTTTTTTCTTCTGATGTTTGCATCAGAAGTACGTCAAATTACGTGTTTGCAGAGGTGTGGGGAAACTCGCTGCATGTAGCCACTGTGACCAACTGGTCAATCTAAAAAGAAAAGGTTGGTGTGATGTCACAATAACATTTATAGACTAGTAGGAGGTGATGACTTACCCAAATCTGGGTTAACCTGTTAAGGACCCAAAATGAGTAGTGGGGTCCTGGCCAGTGTGTATTACAATTCGATGTATTCAAAAATATGCACACTGTAGGTAATGTCAAACATTAAAAGCAATTGTACTAGTAAAATTTTGAGAGAGGGAACACAGTAAGACAGGCTCAAAAAGATGTAGGAGCCACTAACGCTCTTAGCAACACCACTGATATAATGTGTCATATTACCATAGAAATTTTCGGTGAATCTGACCCTGGGTCCTTTGCTCAAATATAAATGAACACTGTACACCTGCTAATACAAACATGTCATGTGGCGCTAACTCGGGACTCGTAATGGCTCAATAACTGCTGTGTTGACTTTTACAGTTATTTATTATAACTTAAAAAGTTAAAGTAACGTCGTCACACATTACTATATAAACGTTTTAAAAATATCTCCGGAAGTTATTTGGCAAGTTGATAAGCTTATGGAAGGGTGGCGTCTTCACACCGCTAGCTAGCTGCGGCTAGCCAGCGCGAAGAATACTGTAGCTAGTGGTGCTAATCAGCTAACCTAACGTTAAAAATACCGAGGCTAACATCTGCCTACATACGCCGTTTAGCTGAATCTAAATCACTAACTTGGTTCATCATTTGGGCACCGGGACGCCACTGTAGTTTGGCGAGCGTGTCTTTAATCACTTGCTTTGAATTAGACAGCAGCAGGCTAGCTTTCTAAACAAACTGAGCTAACACTAGCTGACGCTAACTCCAGCGCCGGGCTACCAGTCCGCGAGACGGGTTCTTCAACGGTAAACCCTTTGGCTTGTGCATCTTACTTGACAAGCTGTGACAAGTTCACGGCTTTAAAGACAACACATTTAGACAATTTGACGTCATTTAGTTATATGGCAAAGACGCACAGAAAACATTCTCCTTCCATGTGGCCACAACTCACAGGCCCCAAGAGTCACCGATTTATTTTAACCAGCCCCCCGACTAGCCGAATACCAACCTGGGCTGCCAGTCATTCCAGTGTGGCTGCAGTTTGTGGGCGCCGCTGAGCCGAGACCCCGAGGCTTTACGGCTCATTACCTTTTAGAGAGCTGCATGACCCGCTTGCAGCGGTAATCGTGTCTCTCCTTAGGGTTACTTTTCACTATTATGTTTTGTCAAGTCTCCCAAGTCGGTTAGCAAATCGTCGTGAAACCTAGCTTACGGTAGCGCCTCTTCTTCTTTGACGTTTGAGGACCTGGTCGATGCAGTACTGCCATCTACTGGTGGCAGCTACTCCTGCAGGGTCCACTCCTAAGTCAAAATACATCAAACTCGAAAAAATGAAAGTTTGTAGTGAAGTGAAATATAAAAGTAGATCAAATTGTAGAAATACAAACTATTGATCAGTATACAGTACAGAGCTGAGCACACTTCTGTTTTCTGTCTGATAATATACTGACACTGAAGCAAAGAGGTCTGCAGCTCTGTTTTGGACAAATCTCTTCCACCACCTGTAGGTGAAACAGCACACAGTGTTCTATGTGTCCTGTTGCCACACTTATCTACATAACTTCTTCTTTTGGCTTATCTCATCACCATAGCAAGTACGTGGGGGGAGAGAAAGTCATGGTCTCTGTGCGTTTTGTGGACATTTTGGAGGTTCAGTGTCTTGCCCAGGTACACATAGCCAGGAGGAGTCCTGTCACGAACTGCCGACTCTAGAATTGAGGGACAGCCACTGTACCACACACCAAGCTGTCAAAGATGCATCCATTGTCAGGACCTCTGAAGTAGTTTGGAGAAGGGAAGGAAATTAAGCATGTATGTTGTGGACATAGCTACCTTGGAAAGGAATTCTGAAATGTTTAGAGCTGTACTATCTGCTCAAATTCAGCCAAATGCACTCAATGGACAATGCTTCAGAGTGCAGATGGACAACAACCTGACACACACTGTGAGACCCTAAAATTGACATTATTTAGAAAAGAGTGATTCCTACACGAGTCATTTTCTTATGTGAATTAATTTCTACAATTGGATATTTATTCATCTTACTAGGGAAATGGGCAGCAACACCCTGACTAGGGCATAAGAAATAAATAAGTAATAATACAATACTTTGAGACACCCCACCTGAAACAATTGAATGTTGCAGACACATTCTACTTTGTGTTTTGTTGAACTATTAGACTCTGTGTTTGCAGTGTTCCTAGAGTAAACAAATCAAACACCATTACATTATTAAGTAATTTTAACACAAACTGGTGTAGGCTTGTGTTTCATTAAAATGCTCTCACTATGCTGTCCAAGTTTCAGATCTCTCAAGTATTGGAATGAAATGAAACCGAGTGATCCTGGAAGGTGGAAAAAGCTCCTCTACAAATGACATCACAATTGATGTAAGTGGTAAAAAATCTTTTACTGTAAGTTACACCTTAAATTTGCCATAGCTGATTATTTCTGGCCACCTGGGGGCAGTGGAAACAAGTATGTTATGTTAGCAAGAAGCTGTTTATTTCCACATCCACCAGTACAAGAGCAACATCATAATCCATTTGCATTGGAATCCAAGTACAGTATTCTGTCTCTATTAACTTTGTTTTCTTACATCTCTTTGCGTTTAGGTTTGGATTAATTTTTTTTTCTTTTATTACTTTTTCAAGTTAATTCAGTGGCTCTTTTTTTGTCATTGAAGGGCACTAAATTTGCCCACATCGGTAATTCTTTGTAAAGTCATCTTAATTTGTCACTCAGGCTGGTGACCTGTCCTCGGTGTACCCTGCCTCTTGCCCAGGGACAGCTGGGATTGGTTCTAGTCATCACTTTATAAATGGATATAGCAAACTCTGGAGAGACTAAACATCCTTGTCTAGTGCACTTGATGACATTGTCCTATTGATGAAACATGGGAAATAATAGTGAATTCTATGTGGAGCATATACAATATATGTAGTATATATATATATATATATATATATGTAGTCTTTAGCACCCTTAATATTAAATGACATCACATGAAGCCTAAATCCTTAAATCCAATTCGCTGGAGTAGAACCAAAGAGCTGACAGTTACTAAAAGCAAAATGATCTGGGGTGTGTTTCAACCTGTCTCCACCAGAGGGGATCCAGCCTCAGCAGATAATATTCACGCCTGATGCACTGAGCTGTAGAAGCACACCCACTTTCTATTGAATAAATGATTGAAGCAGTGAATGAAAGATGACATCCTACCGGAAGAACAGTGCAGGTGATTGTTTATTTCTTTATCGGTTAATTACTGTGTGTTACATTCTGATCAGGAGCCAATCTACAGTTTAGTTGTTGCAGTCTTGGCCAGGTCTCCCTTAAAAAATGGGATATTAATATTACCTGGATTTACTTGGTTAAAAACATTTTAAGAAGCTATCTAATAAATACATATAAATATAAAATGGCACCGTGACAAACATGCACAGCAGCTTTCATCCCCTGCTTGTCAAAACCTCATGGATTTGACATTTATCTAAGTTGTTAAATTGCAAAAACACAGAAAAACAAATATTAAACTGGCAGCATAAAAAAGCACCAAAGAAGATCAGTTATAGGAACACATACTTTATGACTGATGCAAAACCACTGGAATAGCCCTTTAAAGAGCCCATATTATGAAAAACATCTGGTTTATATTATTATTGTTCCGGGATCTGCTGAAACAATTCTGATGAGTTGCACTGATATAGATGTAGTCCTAAACCTTGGAAGCAAATTCACATTAATGTTAATTGATGTTTTTTGTCTGTGCTCACCACCAGGTATAGTCATATTTATGTTTTATTCTATAACGTAAAAATCCAATTGGCTTTTTGTCAAGGGAACCAGGGTGATGGTAACATCTGGACTGGCCTACAAAAAGATCTTTTGGCTCCAAACTTTGTTTTCCAGGCTTTTTGTAGGCTCTAGGAGTGTTTTCTATATATAAAACAACACTAAAGTAGTGAGTGTGAACCTGTAAACTGTAAACTTACTATAAAGCTGTGTGAGTCTGAGGAGGAACCTTCTCTGCAGGTGTAGAAGTGCAGACATTTTTACACTGTTTTGACATTTCATGTTGATACGTGAAAGATAAAGAACATACAGTATTAAAGCTGTCAAATGAGATGACTCACTTTTCAAACTGACTGAATAATTGCTGTTTACATCTCAATATCATCAGGATGTATGTGTTTTTAATAAAAAATTACAAATGTGACGGCTGACCCCGAGGTCCTAAACCTAACCCACCCTGTGCAGGGTGAGAAACTGCAGGTACATGACATTCACAAAACTCTCAGACATCAGGTAAAGCCTTGAAGGTTTTAGAAAAAAACCCAACAAAACTAAATATGAGCTTCTAATTTCAGTTAAATATAAAAATGCCAAACTGCTTTTTAGGATATGTAATGGTGCAAAATTGGCACCGGTGTCAAAATCTCTTCCCTCTTCCAAGTTAAACTGAACTTATTGTAGTCGTGTTTGAATTTTTTGTTTCGAGTGTTAACTTATGCTGGCAACAGGTTCGCTCAACACTAAAAGAGGTTTTATTTGTTGTAGTTATTCCCCCTGTGCATAGGGATCTTTTCTTAGAAGAACAGAAGTGATGGGGGGCAAAGTGCTTCATCTAAACATAAATAAATTAAAATATGTATTTAAAGCTGAAATAAGGCTTAATCAGTTTTATCAGATTTAACAGATGAAGTGGATGTCTTCCAAAGTTGAAGTGTTGTTGGAATTAAATTTTCTTTTTTACTAAATGCTGCAGATTTGGAGGACATCCATTTAATGTGACTATTTTGGAAGGTTGAAAGCCTGTATTGTCTTCAGAAAAACTTTTTAGCACATTTTTGCACAGATGGACGACTGTGAATTTTGGCCCCCATTACGTACATTGGAAGCATCTTTTGGAGGGATCTCCTAAAGGAAGAATAGTTGCAGCAAGTGAAAAACTGTGTTCATATGGGCACCTGTTGTTTTAAGACACACTCAATCTCTCTTTTAGAAATGTATTCAGATCCTTGATGTGTCACTCCAATCTGTGGTCAAGTTTGTTTCACTTTTCACCCATGAAGGACTTGACTGGAGCCCACATGTGGCAAATACAATTGATGGGATATAATTCAGAAAACAGATACGCAAAATCCACTGTTTTGCACATCTGCACCGTAAACACCTGGGTCTGTATTCCTCTCAGAGTCCTCTCAGAGAGCTCCTACCTTAGTCTAAACAGTCCTATAATGCCACCATGATGGAGTTTCTGTAGCAATTACTATTTCACATTAGGAGCTCTTTTAAATGATGGAAGATGGTTTGTAAATAATTTTCAGTTTTTTCTAGGATTTAGTCTTAACCATAAGGGAAAATTCTTAAAAAATAATTTTGTTTCTTCACTAGGAGCAACTTTTAGTCTGAAGAACCTTTGTGAATACAGGCCGCTGATTTCCAGGAGGCCTAAGCACATTGACAGCTCTGAATACTCCTTGATTATATGTGACTTGTTCTCATTGTCTCTGCTTATTCAGAGGTTCACACTGGCAATTTAAAACTATGGTTTTGTATGTGGTGCACTTAGAAAAGTATAATCAAGTGCAGCTGTACATAATCACAAGTGAGTTACACAACAGTCTCTGCATTTTCCCTCTTCATTGTGGCATTTCATTCACACCTTCTAAGCTTTACCAGCAGTATTATACTGTGTTTTTTGCACATGGTGACAATTTGAGGTCTCATCATGAGTGGATGGGGAACCGCTGCATAATGATGGTTAAACCCCAGACTTTTCTAGACAATTCTACCCATGCACCCTTGCTTTGAAGTAACTTGCAACATTAAGCCAACTTTGCCTCTCTTTCTGTTCACATGCTGCTGCAGGTAACATCTCACATGGCAGCTCCTCCATTATTAGTGTTTGTCTGTGTGAGCCAATAGGTTAATGAGCTGCAAATTGAAATGAGCACAGTCAAGCTGCTTTTGCACATGCACATACAGTGCACTAGACTTTAGTGGGGCGAGCTACATGTGAGAACACAAATGTCTGACTCAGTCAGCAATAAACAGACTTTATCATGCATGTGCACTCCTGCTGTGTGCTGCATGTGTGAAAGCACTCCAGACACATGTTGTTATTATATATTAAGTGGTGGCCATTCACCAATTATTTAGAGTACTAGTGCTAATGTCACACACAGATGTTGTCATGTATATTTATGTGTTGCTGTTGTCAGGATATTAAGTATGGTCTATTTTTTTTTTAATGAAGATCTAAAAGTCCTGAAGAACATTTTTTTCTATACACAGGATAAAATTTTGCTTGCATGACACAAAAGTTGTGCTTGATGTATAGGAGGCACACTCCAGCCTTGGAGAGCAAAAAGAACGGAATAAATTCATCTAATATCTCAAATCTGATACTTTGATTCAAGTCTGCCATGATTAAGGCTCTTATGATTGGGTTCAGGCACCTACAGCACTGGGTTAAGGTCAGGGAAACATTGTGAGCTGCCTTAACATAAAGAAAAATTTAACACTCACCTCACACATAACATCTTTATTGAACAGTCACCATCGTTGTCTAACTCTGACCAACTGCTTTTGTTGCCTGAACTCTTTTTAATCTGAAATTGTGTTTTGTTAGTGCTGCACATTGTACACCTTCCTTCAACCCCAACCAACTCCCTTCCAACTAGCTTTCCGTTAATTATTTTAACTTTATTCATTCATAGAATATGTGGCATCACAAAATAAATACACTCCAAAAACGTAAGTGTGTTGTGTTGTGTGAGACATCTGTGGCATTTTTATCAACATTTATGTTTATTGTCGCTCATAAATAACCAAACTAACAAATAAACTGACTGAATCCTCTCCACTCCACTCTTGCTGCACTTTGCCCCTTTCTCCTAAAACACCTACAAAATCTGTTTTCCCAATTACCTATAGTGACGACAAACCTAATAGTTCCCTGAATTATGTTCAGACCTTTTCTGTGTGCCCGAAAGGTTAAGGTTCAGGAAAGATGGAGTTTTTTTGTATTAACCAGACAACAGTCTTTCCTTAACTCTGACTAAAGTCCAGCGAGTGTCTAAACATAACCATAAAAATGACAAATTTTGTGTTTATAAATGTTATTTCTATCCTCATTGTTTAGCCTCAATATCAGAGATCAAACATTCACAGCACGTTATTCTGCTATTCATGGAAAAGCCCCCACCATCCCTCCCCTTTCACCCATTCGCTCCATGTACCTCTCTCTCTGCTGGCTAATAATACCTCTGTTCAGTCCTGAGTATACAGGCCTTTGTTGGAGGCGGCCACTCCAAGCTGCCGTGCGTCAGCCATGACGTCAATGCATCCAAACACACGGGGCTCTGTGTGGAGGAGAAGCCTGTTGTGTGTGGGTTAGCGGGGCCTGTTAGCTGCTGCAGCCGTGCCTGTAGCTTTGCTTGGTAGCATAGCACCGTGGACAAAATAAAGGCATGAATGGAGCATGAAGGGAGCATGCTGAGCAAGATGGAGGGAGGGGGAGCAGTATGGACAGAGAAATGAGCACACCAGAGAGTGAGGGTTTTACAAATTGGCATATTTGGTTATTCATTTAAAGTCTGTGTAGTCATGTGACATGTGTGACCATTACATGTAAACATGTCATTAAATATTTAAAACGCATAGTGCTTTAGGTTACTTGTGTTATGTGGTGTAAAAGCAGTCAGGTCAATATGTGTTTGGGATCCACTACATAGACATAACCCTGCTGTTAAATGATAATGTAACCGTTCAGCAACCCTACATTTGGTGTTATGCTCTGTGTTACAACACAGATATCACCCATAGTGAAAGTTTCCTTTCACTATGGACTGGTTAGTCCTTGGTTTGTCTATGATGTCCTCTTACAACTGAAAACTCGAATGTGAACGACATGTGTACAGAATGTCACGTGTCCAGCACGTGTTTTTACAAGTTTGATAAGACTTGAGTTGACACTGGTACATACTACTTTCCAGGACTTAATCTAAAGTCTGTTATTGAAAAAAGCTTTCACCTTCTCCAACCTGCTCTTCTTTTATGTATCTGGACTAACTGCCAACAGTATTGAAGGAATCAGTATTTGTTTGCTTCAGGCAGTGCTGTAGGTGCCTGACTAACACACCTGTACCTGAAAGGAGTCTATAAGCATCAAACATACAAACAGTCAGACAGGACCTCCCCTATTAGCATATTAGCATATTAGCCCATATTACACCTGCTGCCTGGTGCATTTTGATTAGTTATAGAAAAACAATTTTTAGTGCTTGTTAGTGGTGTGTTAAATCAACATTTTGATATTGGGACTGTTTTACTTGTGACCTTTTATTGTCTACTTTTATATAGCATTTCAGTTTGTGCTGTTTGGTCTAATGCGTCTCCTCCCCATCATTTTCCCAAACTTCATTAGGTCAGGGACACTGTCACTGACACTGGTTCCCATCAACCATCCACAAGTTGTACTCCCCCACCAGAGTCTGGACTTTGAGAGATCTTGTTGTATATCTTATCTTCATATAGACAAGTGCTTAATGAGGATGTTTCACATCAAAATTGGTGAAAAAGTCTGTCTCAGTACGTTTTGTTATTCACTTCAGTTAGCTAAAACTTAGTTTCCTGATGAAGGTTTCTTTCCTCATGATCCTAATGCATTCCTCTAATGCACCATGCCCTGATCAGTCACAACATTAACATTTTACATTAATAAGTGTCTATGCTGTGTATGTACAGCATAGAAATACTGCAGAATACCCCTTTTTTCTAATGACGAGAAGACCAACACCAGTATAAGCCTAGTGTGTAACATTTACCATATGTTACACATGCATAAAGACACATCTTGTTTGTTTTAATTGTGAGTTTTGCCCAACCTTCCAAGGCAGAAATCCATACAGTATAAAACACATGTAGCACACCACAGGAGATTGTCCTGTCAGATGTATTTGATGTAAATTGTCCATTTTGTTTCAGCGAGGAGTTTTCACTGCAGGAGGCATCTTGTGACACAAAATATCCACTGCAGAAATAATGATTAGAAATGACATGTTTCCTGAAAGGGAGCAGTGCAACACTTCCTGGTGTTGTAGAGTACAGATCTACTGAAAGGGAAAACCCACTGCCTCACTATGAATTCCTTGGACAATGAGCTGCCGTATTCCCACACGGTAATGGCAATTTCATGTCTGAATGAAGGACAATTGGATTCTCACAACTACTCTGGGTAATGTCTAGAGAAGTTCAGTGTTTCAGTGCATGTCTGAAGTGGCTTAAGTTAGTTCTTGGTACAGACTCTATGTTGTGGTGGATGGTAGCTTCAAGAAACATATTCCTCTCAAGTATATAGACTTTAGTCATAATGCTAACTATCACAGGAAGCAGTACAGAGACAGGAGACTTTCCAAATGTCCAGTATTTCCAAAAACATTTAGCCCTCCAGAGTCATAAATAATTCCAACTGGTCCAGAAGCTTTTGGAATGCTAATGGAACATAATGTTTTAGTGGTTTTTGGAAATATTTTAGGAAAAAATGTGTTTAAAATTACAGGCAAAAACTATAAGATAAATGAATGACAATGATGTCTTCATCTACCCATTTTCTGAACTGCTTAGTTCCCATAAGGGTCACAGGCATGCTGGAGCATATCCCAGCTATTATATGGGTGAGAGGCAGGGTACACCCTGGACAGGTTAGCAGTCCATCAGAGGGGAACATATAGACAAAGACAACCACTCACACTCTCACTAATACCTACAGACAATTTAGTGTCTCCAATCTAATGGACTGTGAGACGCAAACACAGGGAGAACAAGCAAACTATGTGAGGGTGTTGTTGTCAAACTTCTGTAGGGCTTAGAAATGGTCACCATGTACTGCTTTCTATGGTAAAAACAGATTCTGGTGTATCTGATGTGGGCTTGTGTCTTTGCTCATAAAGGTTTTTGGTTCATTACTTCTTACAAGCATCAGAAGTCCTAGTTGTAATTTTCAAAAAACTTGAAATATAAGTAAGGAGACCTGTGGGAAAAAAAAGATCTTTGTTGATAATTGCTCAAATTTTAATATCCACCCAATGAAACAGGCTACATGAATGTGCCATCATGCACACACTCACTCACATACACACACAAACACACACCCCTACACACAGGTTCCTTCCTCGGCAACTGCACAGTTACTAAGAGACTGATTGCAAAGAGGCAGTGTTTCCATGGCAACACTAGTGGCTGACTCATCTTCACTGCAGTGCATGCTCTTAAAAATGTGCACATGTGTTTGTATATTTTTGTATTAGTGTACATTCATTAATATTCATGTCATTTTAAATCTGATGGTCAGAATTCTTAAAGCCCAAAAATGGGTTTGAGTAAGGTTAGCGTCAGGTGAAGCCACATGTAGGATGGGATGTTGCTGATTACAGAGATCCTTCTTTGCCTCTGTGTAAAGCAGTGTGCCACTTCAATTCCAATGTTGTCTTGATTCTTTGCTATGTCCAAATGATGCACAGCAGAGCTCTTCTCGCCTTAAAGACACATCAAACCCTTGTTTTGTTGTGATAGATAAGAATTTCATGGTTCAAGTACAATCTGATTATTAGAAGCATTTTACCAACAAGAAACTTGCAACAGAAGTTGCCACCAGTTAGCTCCAGATACAATATGAAAGTTAATATAAACTTAATGTTGACTAGCAACAGCATAACGCACAGTACTTTATAATATCATATGATGTTACACCAGATAATACTGAATACTGATAATACTGTCTGTTCATGGTGATGAGGCTCTACATAATGATCAGCTGCCCTCTGGAGCTTTATAATGAGTTTCATTGTTATTTCAGGTATATTTATGTCAATCTTTCTGTTACATGACAAACTACAATACTCTACTACTTTTTATGTTTCTGGGTGTTTGCTGAAACTGTGCAGAGACAAATTCATTTACTAGCAGCTGAAGGGCTGAGTGTTTCTTCTCATACTGCAGATGCAGGTAAATAGTAGTTTGTCTGGAGGCTGACGAATCTCAGCGGTGAACTGAATTTTGATGGATCAGTCTCTATTGAAATAATCATGATATCAGTGTGAAACCTCTGTAGTGGGACAACTTGCTCATCTTACTATTTTCAAGTACCTCCATGATCTGTGTACATGCCACCATGGTACCACAGAAGAAGAGGCTCCACATGGGGCCTAGAGTGGGCTGAAGCAAACAAACATGATGACACGATGGACAAAATCAGTAAAACTTACACTTAAAGGCAGCACAATGGCCTAAGTGTTTAGTGAAGTAGATATGTCAGACAGCAATAACAGAATTTAATTATTATTCTTGCAACACACACACACACACACGCACAAACAGAGGAGAAAAAGAAATAGATGGGTAACTGTCACGCCACATTGCAGAAGCTGCAAAGGAGAGGAAGCCCCCTCCCCCTCTACCCATTACAGGGAGTGTTCCTTTTTCTCCACTGAGAACCCTGCATTATTAATACTATAGTACGTGTACTATGATGTATGCCTCTGGGTTTTTTATTAGACTTTCCTTTGCTCTTGACTTGTTTATGCTTACATCTCTGCATACTGTGTTTCTCTATTTATAATGTAAATACATGTATTCACCTTCTGTTTGTGGGTACATGGTTTGTTCAGAATCACGCAATGCCCCATGTGTGGTGCTTGCACTGATGCTGGCCACGGACGCTTTTTGTGTGTGTGTCTGTGTGGGTGTATCTCTTTGTGCCGGGGGTGGAGGGGGTGGCTAGGATTCTATAAATAGAAAGCTCTCCAATGCAAGACTCACAACAAGCGAGAGAGAGAGCGAGAGAGAGAGAGAGAGAGAGAGAGAAAGAGAGAAAGAGAGAGAGCGAGAGAGAGAGAGAGAGAGAGAAAGAGGAGGACAGGCAGTGAGCCATCGCGTCACTTCCTTATCGGGATGATACCCATAACAGGACAAACCCCAGGGAGGAGGTGCGCGATAGTGATTCCCAAACAGATTTTTGACCTCACATCGCTACAGCGTTCATGGTTTTGTGTGAAAATCTTTATAGACTCACACAGATGAAATGGTTGAATTTGACAGTATAAGGCAAATATAAATCTATACTGGGTTCTCTAATAGAAGTGACTCTTTCCATCAAATAACCTAAAATTGCCTCAAAGTCAGCAGTGATTTTTATATGTTAGATGTTATTCTGCAGAATTAGTTAGAGGTGCACGTCAGGCTACAGTATAGGATATAACATAGGGTACCCAGTTTTGTGGTGCCTAAGCTGCTCATGGTATATGGGCAGCTTATATACATAAAATGAATGTGTAAAGATCTGTAATGTTACAGGTGATAAAGGTGGTCATATTCTGGCAGGTGCTTAATTCATAATCACTTATATAGCTAATTATATGTTATACTAAAAGTAACTAATGAGTAACTAAAGCTGTCAAATAGGTATAGTGCAGTAACAAATGTTTTCATCCAAACTGCAGTGGAGTCTGGGGTTCTAAAAATCGAAATATTCAAGGACCATTCAGTCCTAGAGGCTGGTGTTCTGATCGCTGTTTAAGTGTGTGTGTCAGCAGAGTGGTGAATCAGCAGTCTATATGCATTTTAAGCTTTTTTGTGCTGTAGAGAAAGTGGTAAATGTTAAAGTCAAAACATTTTCAAAAAAATTTATTGCCAATTAAGGGAAACACATAACTTTCCTTGTCATCTGCTATTAGTGGAAATTTGGAATTCTTGACTAATTTCACATTTTTGCATGTGAATGAGTAAATCTCTGACTTTTTTCTGATTTGCTTTGATTTAGAAGTCTAAAGCTTCACTGGCTTAAATTCTACAGTTAAACAGTATCAACTTTTTAATGTTGGGTGTTCAGTTAAACACAGACCACAGACAGCATTAGAAACAGTTTGTTTTTTATCAACACCACAATCTCTCCAGTTCGTGGTGACAGAATTTAGTGACAAATCAACAATGTGCCTAAGTTTCCTGAAGTCACTGAGTGAATTTGGACTCATCCTGCACTCGACCACCAACAGCAGCAGTAACACTGTTTATATCTAATGTGTCTTGTTTTACTTGTGTAGACGTATGAATGGTCAAACTGTGCTGGTTTATGTGAACACCAGCACAAAGCAGGAGTTGCTCAATGAACATTCAGTGTGGTCTGGAATTTTCTTGATATTTTTAGCTTTTGGAGGAATCTGATTTAGGGATTCATTCATGTTGAGCAATTTCTTTAACTAACAGTGAGCAATAATTAGTTAATTGTTAACAGTTTATGTAATACAGCACCCTAATAAAACTGAATAACCTACCACATGTTTCTTAAAACAATCAATAAATTAACAAATTCATGAAGAGATGAACTAAACTCACACACACACAATTGCTTTCCACTTCTGTCTATTGCTGTTTTTACAAATCCATAGTTGTAAACACAAACACTGCTCAACCTGCAGGCTTAAAGTACCTAACAAACCTAAAGTATGTGCCGAAAAACTTGTAACATCGTCAAATATAGATGAATGCCCCAGTGTCCTCATAGCAGCCAGGTTTTACATGATACTCATATACGACCCTATCTATGCTATATAATGGAGGTGACCTGTTGTTCATTGTTCATCAGTTCAGCTGCTGGATACACCTACACAGCTTGGACTGATGTCCTGGAGAGTCCATTGATATTTAACTAAAGCATCGCTTGTTCTGGATGTTAGCACCAGAGATTTGGAGGATGCTCTCAGCCATGAGATGCTGCCTTAACAAGCTCTGCTTCTCTCAGCTGTCATAAACACAACTACCACAGTGAGTACCAAAATCTCACTGTTCATGTTAACCAAAGGTTTTCATTTAATGATCTGGCAGTTGGCAAACACGTACAGATGTGGACAAAATTGTTGGTAGTCTTCCTTTAGACAAATTCACAATGCTCACTGAAATAACGTGAAACTTATAAAAGTAATAATAAACAAAAATGAAATGGAAATTAACTAATAAAAATCAAACATTGCTTTTAAATTGTTTTTTGATGTTCCTGTGACTACAGCTGCACATATTATTCTGAAGTTTAAGATCCACAGGACTGTAGTCAACCTCTCTGACGGTGGCTGCAAGAGGAAAATTGATGACAAATTGTAGACGTGGATAATGTGAATGATAACCAGAACAACTTCCAAAGAGATTACAGGTGAACTCCAGGAGGTGGACGCCGAGTAGAGGTCAACCAAGGAGGACTCCACTGTTGAAAGCAAATCATAAAAAATGCCTCAATGCATACTGCATACAGGCCACAAAGTTTCTGGTTTTCTGTCCTTTGAACAGATGAGACAAAACTGGAACTTTTTCAGTTCACAGATGCTAAAATGAAGCATACAAAGAAAAGAACCCTGTACCTATTGTGAAACATAGAGGAATATTGGTTATGTTCTGGGGCTGCTTTGTTGCATCTGGCACAGCATGTCTTGAATCTATGCAGGATACAATGAAATCTCAAGTTAATCAAGGTATTCTGGAGAGAAATGTGCTGCACAGTGTCAGAAAGCTTGGTCTCAGTAGCAGGTCATGGGATCTCGAACAAGTTAATGACCTATAACACAGCTAAAAACACCAAGAATGTCTAAGTACAAAACATTTGACTATTTTGAAGTGGTCTTCTATGAGCCCTGATCTAAATCCTATTGAAAATCTGTATAAAGAGCTGAAACTCGCAGTCTGGAGAAGGCACCCTTCAAAAAAATGCCAAAATACCTGCTGACAGGTGCAGTCTGACTGAGAGTTAAAGAAATCGTTTTATTACAGTTATTGCTCCAAAAGGTTGTGCAACAAAATATTAAGTTATGGGCACAATCATTTTTGTCCAAGCCTGTGTCATTTGTTTTTTAATGCCTCCGTGGAATCACAATTCAAAAGCAATATTTGATTTGGATTGGTTAATTTTGAGTAAATTTTTATTTATTATTACTTTTGCCAGTTTCATGTTATTTCAGTGAGCATTGTGACAACTATACCCTTAATAGAAGGGTACCAACAATTCTGTCCATGTATGTATATACTTTTTAATGCCAATAAATAGATTAATCTCTCTGCTTTATTATAAACACAATTCCCACATGTCATAAATTGTTGGCAAAGTGACACAGTAACATTCCTGCTTAGTATTCAATAACAATTATGCTGAAACATCCCCATTCAGCCCCTCACATAACATGTCCACCACTTCTGTACTAACTTTCTGGCAGAGCAGGTGAAGAGAGCTGAACAAGCTTCACACCACAAAGGCTGCAGGGCCGGACGAAGTCAGCCCAAAGGTCTGTGCCCCTCAGCTATATGGTGTACTACAGCACATCTTCAATCTGAACCTGCATCTGCAGAGGGTCCTGCAGGAGTGGAAAAAACATGTCTGGTGCCACTTCAGAAGAGGTCACGACTGCTGTTGTAGGATGTATTCAGGGTGGAGACAGCACAGAGTACCAGAGAGTTGTGGACAGTTTTGTGGACTGGTATGGGCTGAACCATCTCCAGCTCAACATAAATAAAACAAACGAACTGCTTGTGGACTTCACTAAATCCAGGACTCCTGCCATCCCTCTCTCTTTAAGGAGGGAGGAGGTGGAGATGGTACCAGAGTACCAGAGTCTACCTGGGCAATAAACTCTGCAGCGACCTACAATAAGGCCCAGCGCAGACTGTATTTTTTTAAGAGGCTCAGGTATTTCAACTTCTGCATCACCATGCTGCGGATGTTCTATGAGTCTGTGGTGATCAGTGTCATCTTCTATGCTGTGGTCTGCTGGGGCAAAAGTATGAAGGTTGCAGACATTAACAGGCTGGACAAAATAACCAGGAGAGCTGGTTCTGCTCTGGGCGTGGAGCTGGACCCTCTTCACACTATGGCCGAGAGAAGGATGTTGTCTAAACTCCTCTCAGTCCTGGACAATCCCTCCCTACAGTTACTGACTGGACAGAGGAGCACGTTCAGTCAGAGACTGATCAGTGTCAGTCCTCCACAGAGCGCCACAAGAGAGCCTTCCTCCCGGAGGCCATTAGACTGTACAACTCCTCCACCTACTGCAAAGTTATGGGGGACTGACACATCTAAACATTATATGTTTTTATCATAAACATTATTTATATCATTATGTCACTATTAATGTTGGTCAATACCGTACATTTTTGAATTGTGTCAATGTGTACTCTTTCTTATTTGTGCTGTAATGGATCTCTCTGGAAGTGGTTTTTCTCTTTCCAGAGAAGCAGCTGTAACAGGCAAAAGAATTTCCCTCTGGGATTAATAAAGTTTTTTGAATCTTGAATCTTGAATGCCCTGCTTAAGACTGTGTGTTCTTGTGTGATGCATCAAACCAACATAAAGCATAAAGCTGGTGAGGAGTGGGGCCCTTTGTTCATTTCAGTCCTGCCCCTAACACAGGTGGATTCACAGATGTGTACAGCTGTACAGCTGTCTGTGTGAGGACATCCGTTGACGTATTGCATTATCTAGCTAATCATAAATACTAACCTTAACCCAATTCTTACCTGAACCCATTGTTCAAAACACACACACAAACACACACGCACAGGTTAAGAAGTCAGGGGAACGTCTGGGCTACAGAAGCACCAGAAGCTGCTGCTCATGTTACATAAGAAGCAGACACAGCGGCTGTGTGCACAGCGATGCTCCAGCTGCTCCATCCTATCTCTTTAAATAAGAAGGAGCTGCTGCGCTCTACGTGTGCGCGTGTGTGGAGGAGAAATTACGAGAGGGCCACTCTGTTGTGGAGGAGGACCAGGCGATCGAAAACACAACACAGCAGCGCATCTGCTTACATTCGAGCGGTTTCACAGAGGAGGTGGTGTATCGGTTCTCCTCCAGGGTTGACTGGTTCTGATTTTGGACCCTGGTGATCCTCTTGTATGTATGGGCTCATAGGCGCATCTCTCGCCTCCCGACAGGACATAACGGTCAGGGCAGCGTCCTAATAATTATTTATATCGGCCTCTCTGCGCCGCAACGTTGGGAGAAACGTGATCGAGAGGCAGCAGCGATAACAGCGCGTCGATCATGGATTAATACCCGAGTGAATTTTGATTTGAGAGGTAAGGGATGCTGAGAAAAAAAGGCCTGACGACGAGGATGTGCCCATGGGTGCAGTGTGTGTCTATGTGTGTGTGAGTGTGTGTGTGATGGATGACTGGGTGTTGGGTTGAGGCAGCAGCATCCACACTGCGGCTCCTCCACTCAGACGAGGCGGAGGAGGCTGCAGAGGGATCGGGGCGATGTGGGTGAATGGCGCCGGGTGTTCCAGGTCTTTGTGTGCATGGCGGGGCCTTTGGGAGACGGAGCCGATCAGCCGCATCGAGCTGCGTATTATTAACAAACACAATGACGTCAGCGTCTGTCAGTGACGCAACCTGTTTCGCTCTCTCTCGTGCACCATTGTGCACCACTTTCTTTTTTAGCCAATCTGTTTTCTGTGTTGATGCTCTGTCAGCTGTTCTCCATCACATGTTAACCCTCTGTGCTGTCAGAGATGGTAAAGCTATCACCTGCATTAAACTGCTTCAAGCTTGCACACATAATCATGTACATATGTGAGTATGTACATGAATGTGGACAGACAGCACTGTTGACTGTAAAAACGGTGTTGTGAAGGTGGAGCCAAACTGAGACAACTCAGGTGACATCACAGTGACATCATCAGGGTAGTTTTCCCACAGGACAGATTGTTGAGTCAGTTCAGCTGATGTGTTTATGTGGGAAGAAAGCGGGAAACTAACACTGACTTTGTTGGAAAACAAACTTTATGTAAACTTCTAGTACATGGCAAACACGTGCATGTAGCTTTAGCTTAGCTGGCTAACTGTCAAAAATGAACACAACGCTGTTTTTACAAGGTATTTTAACTAACTGTAGAGATCCAGAAGAACTTTTTCAATGCACACAGTTTGGAAATATAGTGTAGTATATAGAAATTGTTCAAACATGTTTTGCTAAAAGTCAGAGGAAGTGTTGCAGATGTACAGAGGTGATGGTGCTGAGCACTACAGCAGAAGCTCTACAGATCTACAGAGCATGTGGATTAGTTTGGACTAAAGGGGAAAATTTGGTCTACATGTTGATGTTGCACATAGAGGACTGCTCTGTGATAAAGCAGCTTGACCAGTGTCCAGCTCCGCTTGCACAGTTTGAAGAGCAAAGAATAGGAAATATCTCACGATAAAAGATGAACATGCACATTAAGAACGACTGACAGAAGCAGTCAGAAATGAAGGGGAAAGCATGCTGCATAGTAGCAGGAAGGTGTCTGTCTTCAAGCTTGAATAAGTTTGAACATTACATTTGTGTTGTCTTAATGTAAGGATTCTATTACTAAGAGCCACTTCCTGTGGCTCTGAAACAGAATTAGTGATGATTCTGTATATTCCCATATTCTGAAATGTGTTAGTAGGCATAAAGCAAGAAATATGTTTCCTCACTCTCTTTTTCTTTTTAATTGAGTGCTGGTTGTTTTCATATACTTGGAGATTTATGAATCCTGATCAAAATAAGTAGAGCAGAACTTTCAATCAAAGATCAATTGAGAAACTACTTAAAGAATATTTGAGTTATATGAGTTCCAGGTTCTCTTGCACTGAGAAGTATGTTTTGGCATGTAAATTACAGGTACAGCATTATTACTAAAAGGTACACTGTACAGTCAATTAAGTTTAATTCCACTCCATTATCTGACCACAGAATGACTGCTCTTAGGTTTAAAGGTATAGGAAGCTAAATAGTAAACAATGGATGAAAAATATATAAGACAGAAAGTTTGCTTAGGGTTATAGTATTTTTTTTTACTAATAATAGTAATCGTTTTTATCCTTCAGGGAATATTAAATGTATCATGCAGCAAAAAATCAGAGGTTTATTGAACTCATATTCACTGAATGAGAAAGTAGAATTCATATTATTATGATTATTATGTTAACTATGTTGCTTTGACTTGTGTGGTAGAAGTTCTACAGGCCTTGGTTTAGTTTGATACTTTATTCCAGGGTTTCTGTCAGTGTCATGTTTGTCTGGGAATTGGTCCATAAAGCACAAAGAAAAGATTAAATTGTGTTATTAACATGTTTAGAAAAAATAAATAAATTTTATTGCATAAAGCAGTTCAAAATCACATAAGGCAAAGTCAGTGTGAACAAATGTAAAAATTTGAGAGAATGCTGTGATAAAGACGAGTTCATCCAACAGTCACCTGACATTGGATGGACTTAGACTTAGAGACAGGTGAGCACTGGTCTATGTGCATCATACTGAAAGAGGCTTCTTTCTGGAAAACACTGAGGCAGAATAAATCTCATTCTCTCCTTATTAAAAACACAGTTTCCTCTGTTAATCCATTGTCTCCAAATATTAGTACATTGGGAAGAGGCTTTTACTCCTAAATATTACAGCTGTAGAAACTGTGTCGCTTGTGGTTACATCATTAACTTAATTGGATGCCAGTAGGACATATAACATTAGATCATGGATATTCTTTAACCCCTCCAGTGTTATTGACATCCTTTCCTAATCCTGTAAAACGCACAGTGTCAGAAAGATGACAGGACTTTGCTTGAACAAAGGAGTTTTATTAAGAGGTGTGATATCAAGCACAATCTTCAACCTCAACACCTATAAAAACTGTTTGTCTCTACCCTCATAGAACCCAGAGGACCACTACACCAGATGGTTGGTGTAGTCGACCTTTCTTGTAATGGAAACTATCATAAACACAGTTAATCATCAACCATGATGGCACAGTTTACGTTGTTTGGGTTTAGTCACAAAGACAATTGGTTAGGATGAGGCACCAAATCTATATGGTTACATTTGAAAAAAAAGATGCTAATTTAGGCTCAAACCTTCTTAATGTTACAGGGCTGCCATCGTCATTATGGTTATAGTAATAGACACACGCTAAACATTTTGTTATGAATGGCAGCTGGACTTCTTTCTGTGAGGTTGAAATGTTTCGCTACTCATCCAAATAGCTTCATCAGTCTGAAGCTACTTGGATGACTGAGAATCTTCACAGACATGTTGTTGCTATGGTAAAACATACATGTCACACTCGACTCGATTTACCACCACCCATCCACCCTGATTTTCTCCCTACACCTCACTTAACTTTCTTCTGTGATAGTCACTGTTATTACTACTGTGGTGCCTCACTACAATATGTGGTCTGAAAGTAGTTCCCACCTGATTATGGTTAGAAAAGAAATTTTACACTGGGGTTTAAAAGACTGAACTAGCATCAACAGAATTTAGCAGAGAAGAGAAGTCTGTGCAGCAGCTCTAAATCCTTGTCATTCTCTATCTTCATTCATTACAATAAATAGTCCATTCTTACACGTTTTACATTTACACTTCACAAAAATACACCTTTATACGATGTTATTAAGGATTGAGCTGACACTGTATTCATCGTTGGTGATGAAGAGCAGCCACTGCCACAGCTGTAGAATTAAAGTGTTACCACTGAATTATCAGTGTGATGGTGCTAAGAAGGATCTCTCATTAGAATATCTGAGCTATAGTGGAAGAACTTAAATCCTTCTCAGTACTGAAGAATGGAGTGTTGCTTGTTTAGTGTCAAGTAGACCTCTTTCCATTGAGTCATTGTTATTCTTCTCAGAAATTGACCTGTAATAACAGATCTCCACCCTATAGTCCTCACCATTACAATTTATGAATCATCAGTTCACGCTGCTTCAGCAGTAGCCAAGGGTGATTACCAAGCAGGCCAAACGGGCTATTGCTCTGTGGTCCTAAGCCACCAGGGGCCCCAAAGACCCCATTTTAACAGTGTGGTAATTTGATACATGTCACAATCTAAACTGCAGCAATACGGGCCTCCAAGTGGCACATGCATTAATATCTCATTCCCTTCACTTCCTCCAGCATCTGACCTCCCCAGGATCCTATGTTAGGGTTCTTTAGTGGATTTCAGCACAGTATTTAACACCATGATCCCAGCCCAGCTACAGGACAGGCTCTTCCAGCTGAGCATGTCTGACTCCACCTGCAGGTGGATCACACTTCAATTCAATTCAATTCAATTCAACTTTATTTATATAGCGCCAAATCACAACAAAAGTCATCTCAAGGCACTTTACAATGTAAGGTTTAAGACCTTACAATACAACTAAATGATAAGGAAAACCCAACAGATCCCCCTTTGAGCAAGCACTAGGCAACAGTGGAGAGGAAAAACTCCCTTTTTAAGAAAGGAAGAAACCTCCAGCAGAACCAGGCTCAAGGTGGGCGGCCATCTGCCTCAGCCGGTTGGGGTGAGTGGAAAGAAAGAGAAAAAGAGAAACACGAAGCAGAATGTGAAGCTGGGTAAAAATATCTCTGATCCCCTAATCATCAGCACCGGCTCCCCACAAGGGTGTGTTTTTCCTTGTGTTTGTTTTGTGCATTTAATATTGTAACTACTTGTACCAACTCACCGAGACAAGTCGGAGCCGCTGTGGATCAGGAGGTAGAGCAGCGTCTACCGGGTGTGGGATTGGTGCTCTTTGGACAAGACCAAGTTGCCCTCGATGAGTCAGGTCAGCTGCATTGCAGCTCTGCCATTGGTGTGTTTGTGTGAGCGAATGGGTGAATGAGAAGCAGTGTGGAAGCGCTTTGAGTACCAATAAAGGTAGAAAAGCGGAGACCGTTTACATATTCCTTGTATGTAAAAACCTACATTCAAAACTAGGCTCAGATTAAAGAGGAATTTCCTCAAGGGGTTTAATAAAGTATCAATTATTATTTTTATTAATCACCAAACTGGGGGTTGTGATCAAGGACCCCAAAGCTCACTGTGGGCTTAACCGCCTATTCTGTCTAAAGAACCAATGTTGATGAGATATACAAAATCTGTCTGGAGTCACAAAAGCAATTTCAGCCCTTACATCCAGGTACCACAGCCTATTGTTCAAAATTAGCCTATCACCATTGGTAATACAGCCAAAGACACTGAGCCACATCCTACATTTGTTTGGTGTGAAAGTGTTGAAGTGCACTCCAGCCCAGTTTAACCACTGGTCACACCCACCATGGTGTTCAAATTTCACAGCCAGTTGGGATCTTCCAATCTGGTGTAGTTTACACGTTCTACACAAGCAGCCAACCATTTCAGGACTTACCCTCTGCATAGCTGCCAGACTTTGTTCTGGAGCATCACTGTCATCATCTAGCAGTGCACAGAAGTGGTGGTGGGTTAAGCCATTATTATATTTACAGGTTTTAGTTGACAAAGTGTCTTTTTTACATATTTATATTTATACTAGGGAGCCAATACAGATGGGCTAAAGAGCCTATCCTGCTGTAACTCAGGAGCCACATGTTGTGACCCCCAACTTACTAACTAGCTTGTCTGATTTTTAAAATTCTACTTTAATGTGATTTAAAATAATGTATTGATATCATGGAATATCATGAAAACTGTTGTTGGGGGCAGCTGCCATTCAAGGTGCTACTACTAGGGGTTGAATTCACAATTATGTGATACTTTGTGTTGGTCTATCACATAAAATCCCAATAACATACATATAAGTTTGTGGTTGTAACGTGACAAAACATGGAAAAGTTCAACTGTTTTACACTAGTTTACACTGTACTTTGACACATGATTGAAGTGTTCTTCCAAGGAACAACATGAGTTGCATCAGTGATGCAATTTGTGTTCAGTGTTTTGCAAAAATGTGATTTCGAATTATATTAGAGTGAGACCAATGGATTTGTGCTGTGTGTACCAGTATGGACTCGTGTTGTTGATACTTTCAGAATTGTGTGCATAGTTCCATTTTTGTTTCTATACAATGGAGAAAAACTGCCCTGCAGCTGAAATCACTGTATGGTTATTACACATTTTCAAGTTTTACATATAATTCTTGAGGAAGTATGGGTTTTACAGTGTAGACTTGGGATGACCGTTTCATTATGAAGAGCTGGATATCTTGTTATTGTTGCTTCTGGTGGCTCACAGCCTTGCAGAGCCTGCAGATTCTTTAGCATCCCTGCCTGACAGAAACACCACAGCCACATGACATAACAAACAGAGGAAGGGTAAATATAGATTTTGCTGTAGCTGAGCGTTCATTAGCTTATGGTGAACTTTCAATATTTTACTTTAGAACCGAGCTGTGCCATCTTAGTGTATGTATTCTTCATCTTCTCTCTGCTCTGCAGCATGTCTGCTGTTTTTGAAATAATTTTGTGCACACTGTGGCCAGTCTGCTTTACAACATTAATATATTATGTAACAGATGAACGGCGGAGGCAGAGCCAGTCCACATCTGCGAAGGGACTGACAACCAATGCAAAGTCAAAAAGCGTTGACAGTATGTACATATAAGTAGATACATGTGTACATGTAAATGCAGCAGGTGTTGATTGTGCAGCTGCTTGTGTCAGTAGAGCGGGACAAAGAGATGCTCTGGTGTGTGAAGCCCTATAGTCAGCATGTTACATAACTGAGCTGGGTGAGCCGTGAGCTGTCCTCCTGCTGCTGATACAGTGAGATCACAGAGAACAGGCTAGATGAGGCCATGGCATTCATTTACACTATGATGTTTTCACCACTATGTCCAGCTCTGTTGAATGCAAACAACAAAAGACAAGCAGCCCATTGAAATTGCACACTATTATGATTTCAGCATTTTGACTTAGCTGACCGCTAATAGTTTTTCAGAAAAATGCGAATCGGTTAAATGTCAAATGTGATGATTTGCTACTTTTCTTATATTTTTCCCACTAAAGCGTGTTGATGAGAGCTTATCCCTATGAAATTTGAGGGTCTAAGAGGAGAATGTTGTACACCCTATTGAGATAAACATATCATTTGTGAAAACTGACTATATAAATAAAACTTCCACTTGTCCAACATTCAACCAACTCCTGTTGACAAAAGTGCTGTACGGCAGTGGAGAGTTAAAATAAATAATATAGTGAGAATAATAAAGTCAATAAAAATTACTTAGAATATAACATATAAATACCAGCTAGAAATGCATGTCAAGTAAATTAGAAAAGAACAAGAAAAAATAAATAAACAGCAAAATATTAAACAGTATAATAACAACCAAGATAATAAACAAGATATAAAATAAACTTAACCAGTGTTGAACACCATGGAAAATAAATATGTCTTCAGTCTGGTTTTGAACTGCTCTACTGACGGGGCTGATAGGACATTAAAAGGCAGTACGACCTGAGTAAAATGGTTGCTTGGACTTTTGGCGATTTGTACTATGAGTGTGAAAGCTCATGGCACTGCTAATGTGTAGTTCAAGTTGTTGAGTGAACATGACAGTATGTTGTGTTATTACTGGTATATATTGAACATGGTGTCAGTAGGTGGGGCTAAGAACAGTTTTAAGTTTAGTTAAACTGATGGAGCAATTGTAGCAATTAGTGACCCACAACACGAACACAAATTTCCTTATGTCAAAACACGATTTATTGATATAGATTTATTCATATAACATGAAGTATGCTTATAGTTTTATGCATGTCATACTATGACTATGACTATGATTATTCAGGATGATGCTATGAAAGGTGTGAATATCAAGTGGAAATAAATGTGGTGCGTAATAATACGAAGCTGTAAAAGCGCTTTAATAGCTTATGTGATCATTCTGCTGATTGAAGGTTGAACACACACAGTCATTACTGCTGCTCTGTTTCGTGTTGTTATTATATTTTCAAATTTCTGCTGTTACAGTGTTAATGCATTGGGGGGGTGATGTGAGTTCATCTCTAATGAGACTGATGACAAACATTATCCCTACATGATGTAAACGGTGCGTTATCTAACTGTCATTCAGTGTTTGGAGAATATTTCATCTACTTCTCTGTCCTTCCTCCCTTTCATCCTCTGCCTCAGAAACTCGTAAGCCTCTTAAAAGTCCTCCTGCCTGCCCCTAACAGTTTTTCACCTTAGGAGCTCTTGTACAGGCTAAGATTGTTTGTGAGTCATGTTTATCTTTACTTGGATTTAGTCATAACTTTCAGGGGAAATTCTTAGAAAATGTCACAATTCTGAGAATTTGCTTACAATTTCATCACTAGGAGCAACCTTTTGGCTTAGGAAGCTTATGGCCCCAAGAGTGTTTAGGAAATACTTTAGAGTTTAGATGACAATACGACTGTGGTAAAGATGACACAGTGTTTGTAGGGTGGCCTTCAGTGTTTTCACGTTTTGTTACAGCTTGCTAAGAAACCTGAAGGAATTGATACCAAAAATGTACCAGGTACCAGGTACCGGGCAGGTACTATGCAGAACTTATGCCCAGTTGAAAAAAAAGGTGAGCTGAATTGAGACAGTACCATGGTGTAGAGAGACATAGACTTCATTCATATGACTTCACTCCAAAGATAATGTGATAAGATAATTGTACTCAAATATTGAAAGGGAGTGGTACATGTGCCCATAGCTCATATGCAAATATACGATAGTACTGTATGGATTTTCTCTGTAACAAGACACACATGCAGAAAGACACATTTGTTTGTAGACCTAAAACAAAAAATGTATTACGCCTGTAAATTCTAGTAGAGATGTGGCTAAAAGTGTTTGGTTCTTCAGTGACTGATTCAGTCTTTTTGAGGGGCAGGGGTGAAAAAAACACCAGCTGATGCATGTTTACCATGAAAGGCTACACATCACCAGGGTGATTTAGCATACAGTACAAGTAAACCACATCTCTGTGAAGGAGCAAGTCATTTAAAAATGATATTTGTGTAGGAGTTGACGTCATACAGCAGTATTTATCAGTCCTGGCCCTGGTTCCATTGAGATAAAAACCATGTTGGACATAGTGCTTCCAGAGGCAGAATTAAAAAAAACACTGACGTGCACTAGAACTCCATCAGCCCTCTTATGCTTTCAGTTGTCACTTGTTTATGTGTTAACAGAGTTACTAAGAGGCTTCTCTCTAGCTGCCATAACACTTTCATACCAGGATACATTGTTCAGACATTTTCAAAATTATTCCTATACAGAGCTTTAAGGATTCTCTATTCTCTATTGGACAGCCTTCTAACTGCTAATAGCAAATGCAAACATACCTTTGTCTTTCTTATCTCATACTTTTTTTTGTGGCTTTGTGTCCAATCTTTAAGTGAAAGTTACTATTAATCTTTATCAGGTACATAGCCACTGTTTAGTAGGGCACCTATTGACCTAAAGCTAACCAGGTAAACCTAAATCTAAATGCAAGCATCTTGCTGCTCCGCATTTCGTGTTGAATATGGAGTAGGGGTGTACTAGCTATGTACATATCTATGGTGCTAATAACAAAAGGTATTGATGATCCAGGTCTGCTTTAACAGCCCAAATATTTTGGTTATCCTAGTTGTTGTTTTGCTTTCTGTCCAGAATCATCAGTAAATCTTCTAAACCATCTGTAAGTTTTAGTCCGTAAGGATACCAGCACCTTTATCCTTGTGCCGACATGGGGAAATGTGTATGAAATGTATATCACATGCCTTCATCAACCATACATTCATAAATAAAGAAAAATTGTTTTAGTGTTTTGATCTGATTTGATTTCATGTTTTCAGTGTTTAACAACACACTGTGGATATTTGCTCTTTCTTCAGGTTCCCAATGTTGAATATGTCCACCCCCAGCGAGCTGAAGTCTCCTTGTGTGACTCGCAACGGTATGGTGAAGTTGCCCCCCAGCCAGCCCAATGGTTTGGGCAGTGCGAGTATCACCAAGGGGACACCTGCTGCCAAGAACCGCTTGTGCCAGTCCTCCTCTGTACCCTCCATTCTGCCTCCTCCCCCTTCTTCTATTTCCTACCACCACCACCACCACCTAGACGGCCCTGGCATGCCCCACTCAGCAGCGTCTCTCTTAGGTTCTGACCTGGAGCCTGGAAAGGGTCTGATGGGCTTGAAGCCATCTCTACGCCAGCTTCCCCCTCTCACTCTGCCCAAACCCATTTTCCTGGAGCGCCAGCTTGTCCTTGACGAGAAGCTTCTTAACCGACTGCTCTGGTACTTCACCACAGCAGAAAAATGTGTGCTGGCACAGGTATGCAAGACATGGCGGAAGGTCCTCTACCAACCCAAGTTCTGGGAAGGTGTGACACCTATCTTGCATGCCAAGGAGCTTTATACCATGCTGCCCAATGGGGAGAAGGAGTTTGTCAGTCTGCAGGCCTTTGCTTTGCGTGGTTTCCAGTCTTTCTGTTTAGTGGGGGTGTCAGACCTGGACATTTGTGAGTTCATCGACAATTACCCTCTATCAAAGAAGGGAGTTCGCTCAGTCAGCCTCAAGAGATCCACCATCACAGATGCTGGTTTGGAGGTGAGTTAGCATGTGTTTAAAAAACGCAGAGGTTAGTGGATAATTATGATCCCATTTGCGCATAGTGGATAGTTTAGAGTACCTAGAAGATTAGAGTGTTTGTTATACTCAGTCATTCCTACTCTGCCTTGCAGCCTCAATTCATACAATTCTCATCTGTCCATGACAGAGGGTTTGAAGGGCTGGATGGACCACACAAGTATTTTTTAAATATTTGCAGATATTTGTAATGTTTATTTCATCATCCTTCACACTGTTCCTCTAATGTTTTTAGAACTGGTATTTCCAGTTGTAGTATGACTAAAAGTGTGTATGTGAGAATGGATCTGTTAGAGTGTAAATGGAAAGTATCAATTGGCAACAAAGTAATCACATAACAAAAGTACAGCAACAGAATCATGTCAAAATCACCACTTTGCCTCTTTGCGTTCATCTTGTTAACACATGTGCTCTTTGCATTAATACATTATTTTCATTTGCTTCTGGTTTGTCTTTTTTGCTTTCAGCATTAAACCTCTTCAGTGCACCTCAACACTGCATAGATTCTTCACATTAATAGCATTTCAGCAACTTGAGTTTTTTGATAGTCCTTTCATTTGAAACATAGACAGGATGAGCTTCATTAATACTTGGAAGCAAAAAGATGGAAAAAAGAGAGGTGGTTGGATATAAATTGAAAACAGTATTAGTGTCCATGGCCATGGAAGTGGACATGCTCAGTTCACTGTACAGCTCCTTAGGGTTGTTTTATTGGTCTTATGTGGGGACATGACAATTATTTGATACATCATAATGATCATAATTTCAATACTGATGTGTTTGGCCCATCAGTTCAGTCATCACTGGTGGGATCAGAGTTGAAGACATTTCTTCATTTCTACACAGACAATCTACAAAATAAACCCAGTTAACTTTAATTCTGGTTGTGCTTATCAGTCAGTATACAAGAAGTTATGTTTGGACATTAGCCTGTTGCTTGTGTTGATAACAGATACCAACCCTGTCTCCTAAAAATTAATTATGTTGTTGCTGACAAATTGCGTTTTTGTAACAAATGCATTTTGAGAATAAATGAAACATCACACATATTTTAACCGGAACTGATCAGGGAGGTGGTCGGGGTGGATGGATGGGTTTATAAGACTGGCACTTTTCAGACCCGAGTTTGAGTACTGTGAAAGGTTAGGTTTACGCATGAGAAAACCTCCTGTTACAGTTAGAGACAGATTATGTTTGTGTTTAAATTTTTATGCAGACGTTGTGTGTCAAGTGATCTGTTTTTGCCAATACCCAGGCCACAATGTTTCCCTAACTCTCACCCAGTGCTGTGAGTGCCTGAACCCAACCATACAGCACGCTAAAAAAATATTGATGTTATTTTAGCAGTAGAAAAAAAACTGGATATTGTAGATTGGATAATTTAAAAAATATGCTTGTGGACATTTAATTGATATATTAAGTATCAACGTATTTGCAACTTGTCGTTTATGTTAACTTTGAACATATGGTCATTTTGTTGACAGACAACACAATCCAGATAACATCAGATAACAGAGCATGTTAGAAACAACTAATGTGTTCTGTAGCAATCAACCTAACTCTTGTCAACCTCACAGTTGCTAATTATGTCTAGTGCTTTCAAGTGGGGCCCTGGATACTGACAGTTAAAATGTCATCCATTCCTCTCACAATGGACCCCAGAATAACAGAGACACAAACAACCACAAGTGAACCACATAATTCATACACATAATTTCTTATACATTTGTTTCTTTTTGGTTGCCTTTTGAGTCTCAGGGATAATTTTGCATTTTTTGTACAAATGTTTGTGGTGTTTTTCAATGTGTATTTCTTTATCAGGGACAACAAACATTAATTAACCATAAGCACACTGCATTGTCATTTTTTGGTTGTCATGTAATATTGTGTGTTTATTTTACTTCTGTGTCTCTAACTGATAACTTTACAGTTATGTGTGGTCATTTTCTGTTGTCTTTTGGGGTTTTTTGCATTTGTACACATTTTTGATGAGATAAGATAAGATACACCCATACAGTGTAATTGCTTTCACTTGCATTCACTAATTCTACAGCTACAGGTGTACAAATAGGAACAGCAGTAGAAACTTTGCAAAGCACAGTCCTCATCACTGAAGTTCTAGCTTGACTAAATCGCAACTAAGATACTTAGATTCTAAGTGACATGCTAAGAGCAACCACCTCTATTATTTTGCTTTCACCTCTGTTTTGATGTAATTTCTGTATTTGTTGTGTCATATTCCATTGCTAGGAACAAAAGAGACATAATGTTTGCAGAGTGTTTCTCAGATGGCACTTCATACCTGCTAGGCTAGGCTGCTATTCTGGGATGAGTGGATAGTTGCCATGGAGAAAAATGAAATTGCCGGCTGCCTGAACTATATATGGACTTCTCTGCTGTGGGGTGCTGATTTGTGCATTACCATTTTACTGCACCTCAAAACCAAATGGAAGAAATGTAGTTTTAAGATTTAGATTAGAATACATTAATGTCACATAGGTAGGAGAGAATGTAGTTGAAGTTTTAATATAATTTAATAAAACCCAGCTATTGTTAGGAACTGTTATTTTATCCTCATTTTTTTTCGCTTTAAGATCCTCTGCAACTCGTTTATTTTAGTTTTCATTTCAAACTTTTTTAAAATCAGTTTTATCTTTTTGTCTGCCAGTTAACACAAACTGGACTGACTCACCAATGTGATTGGCTGTTTCTTTAATGTGAACATGGGAAAACAGACTGCTGTCTTATAACACGAAGATGCCACTGAATGCACAAAGATAACTTTAACATATTAATAATCAATGTATGTACGGATATAGTCTAATGCATATATGCAGAGGTGAGTAGTAATGAGTTACATTTACTCCATTAGATTTACTTGGCTAGTCAGTTAGTATAAATTAGAGGTAATCAGAGCCTCAAACCCAGAATTAGTGTTAGTCAGGCACTGTCTAACAGTTCAAACATACTCTGTGTAAATGCATTTCAGCGTCTACATCAGTGCTTTAATCTGTCGACCTTTATGTTGCAGGTCATGTTGGAGCAAATGCAAGGCCTAATGCACCTTGAACTGTCAGGCTGCAATGACTTTACAGAGGCTGGTCTGTGGTCCAGCCTGAATGCCCGGCTAACTTCTCTAAGCGTCAGCGACTGCATCAATGTGGCGGATGACGCCATCGCGGCGATCTCACAGCTCCTGCCTAACCTATCAGAGTTGAGTCTCCAGGCCTACCATGTCACTGACACAGCCATGGCCTACTTCACAGCCAAACAGGTAGGAGAGAAAAACAAGAGGAACCAACTCCTTTACTTTCAAACACTGTTATTCTGGCTGATGAAAGTATTTTGTTTTTGACATTTTATATATTGAGTCTTCCATAAAAATCTGTATCTGTAATATTAATAAGCATTATTGTGGCAAATGAAAAAAAAAATCAATAAGCCAGCTGGTTTGGTGTTATTCATTAAATCTGAATGAGTCAGTGACAGTGTCACAACTCATAATGAAACTCATTTCCGTAGCTAATTGAGTTTATTAAACAATGTTTCATGTATATTTATGAAGTATAGCATATACTCTTTGTGGTAATGACAGGAAGATCATCAGTTGATGAAATTTCATCTTAAACAACATGTCAGGGGCTGCATGAAATGATAATACAGAGATGAAGGTTTAAGGTTTCTGTGTTTGGCTTTGAGCCTGTTTGCTGGAAAAGGTCTGATTGATTTTGAGGAACCAGGGTGGAAGTGACTGGTTTGTATATGAAAACTAACAACAGGAATTGTCAGAGCTAATAGAGGGCTGTGGTTCTTCCACACTGAAGAGATTTAGGGCTGAGACACAACAAGTCAATGTTCAGCTAGTGGCCAGTGTCAGACCATGGGTGGGTGCCTCAGTTACTAGATGTAGCCATCACATTTATTAGGATTAGGATATCATTTAGTAGGATTATCATTAATAAGAGTGTAGCTGCTCCATGATGTTATCAGTTTCCTTTTATTCACTTACATAATCAAATAAACTTCATTTGCCTTCCATTCACAGGGCTACACCACCCACACTCTGCGGCTTCACTCCTGCTGGGAGATCACCAATCACGGTGTGGTCAACATGGTGCATAGCCTTCCTAACCTGACAGCTCTGAGCCTCTCTGGTTGCTCCAAGATAACTGACGATGGCGTCGAGCTGGTTGCTGAGAACCTACGCAAGCTCCGTAGCCTGGACCTGTCCTGGTGCCCTCGGATCACTGACATGGCCTTGGAGTACATTGCCTGTGACCTGCATAAACTGGAAGAACTGGTGCTGGACAGGTCAGTGTGTTTAGGATGAGCTGCTTTCATCCTTATTAATAGCTCATAGAGGCTCACTAATGTGCACTGAAGTCAGAGATTACTCAAATCTAAAAAAGTACTCAGTAAAAGTAGTGAATAATATTAATAATAAAATAAGAGAAACATGTTTTTTTTAGCATAAATAGAATATGAATAAGTGCAGTATATGAGTACAGTACACATCTAGGTTTCTCCAAACCAACAGTTAGGTTCAGACCTCAGCTTTGGTTTATTTTTTGTTTTTCATTTTTTGTGTTGTGAATGTGGAAAAAGGAACAGGACATGAGTTTAGCTTTCAGGACCCTTACAGACATAGACACATATCATCGCGGCAGTGGAGACACAATTAAATGTGAAAAAAAGCATAATTTGAAATATTTAATTATATACATTAATTATACACTGCTCAAAAAAATAAAAGGAACACATAATCATACCAATGTAAGTCCAAGTCTATCACACTCCTGGGATATCAACCAGGGATATCAACCTGGGGGTTGATAATGTGCATGTTTCTGATTAAACTGTCAGAAACAGACTCCATGAGAGTGCTATGTGGGGCCTATGCTCACAGCCCAACACCTTGCACCTTGGCCGATTGGCATTTGCCAGAGAACACCAGGATTGGCAGATTCACCATATGACCTTCACGGATGAGAGCAGGTTCACACTGAGCACATGTGACAGACATGACAGAGTCTGGAGAGGCTATGGAGAACGTTCTGCTGCCTGCAACATCCTCCAGCATGACCGGTTTGGCGGTGGGTCAGTGATGGTCTGGGGAGGCATTTCCTTGGTGGGTCGCACAGGTGGGTTGCCATTAGATGCTGGGATGAGATCCTCAGAACCATTGTAAGACCATATGTTGGTGCAGTGGGCCCTGGGTTCCTTCTGATGCATGACAATGCTAGGCCTCATGTCACTGGAGTGTGTCAGCAGTTCCTGCATGATGAAGGCACTGATGCTATGGACTGGCCTGCCCGTTCACCAGACCTGAATCCAATTGAGCAACTTTGGGACGTCATGTCTCGTTTCATCCACCGACACCACGTCGCACCACAGACTGTCCAGGAGTTGACTGATGCTCTGATCCAGGTCTGAAAAGAAGATCCCTCGGGGGGACATCAGGAGCATGTCCAGACGTTGTAGGCAGTGCATACAGGCATGTGGAGGCCAGACACACTACTGAGCCTCATTTTGAATTGTCTTGAGGAATTTCCACAGAAGTTGGATCAGCCTGTGATCAGACTTTTCCACTTTTATTTTGAATATGATTTGAATCCAGACCTCCATGGGATTCCACTATATAATGAATAAAGATTTTTAACTGGAAGATTTCATTCATCAAGATCTGGGATGTGTTGTTTAAGTATTCCCTTTATTTTTTTGAGCAGTGTATATAACTGTATTATTTGCTGTAACATTTTTGACAAAATAAGATGTATATATTGTGTGTATACAGTATGTGAAAGCAGTAGACACACGTGTGATAATAAATAAATAAATCATGACTCCGCTGTCATTAACCCATGCTTAACATGTACACTAGATACACAGAGAAAAGTGCTGGTATATCACAGTCCCATGTCATTATGACACATTGTGGTGCTGCAGATGTGAAGGAGCTGAAAATAAATTTCAGTGTGAGGTTTTTCCAATGGTAGAAAGAACATGGCATTTCTGCTGCGCTCAGTTTAAAACTGTCAACTCACTCTTTAATTGTACTTGCATGTCTCTTCTTTTCTATCAAGGCTACAGGGTAGAAGTACTTGTTAACGTGTAACAACAGTAAATATTGTTGCATCATGATGGCTTGATGGTATAGTGAATAAAAACTGACACTAATGACAACAGTTATATGTTGACGTTGATATCATTATGTCAGTATGTCGATACGTCCTGATTTTGGCTTATCATAGAATGTAGGCTTAGTGGCCATTTTTTTAGGTACAGCTTTCTAGTAGTAAATAGGACCTCCACAAACACCTTGTAGATAGTCTCATTCATTGAGATTACTGAACCATTATATATATATGGGTGTAGGAGAGGCTGCCAGAGGTGTGACTATTACAAACCAACCTGGAGGATAAATTTGTGATCTTTAATCAACTTTGCTCAGACTTATGAAGGCACTTGGATGAGTAGTGAAACATTTTGAAAGAAGTCCAGTTGCCATGACTCATCTTCCAGATAATTTCACGTGGATGACTGAGAATTTTCACAGACATGTAGGTGATGAAAGACCTAATCTGTGGCCGTCTTGTGCTGAGAAATATTCTTTGACCCAAAGACTGAGGTAGTAGCGTCTTTATACCCAATCATGAACCCCTGAACCTGTTACTACTGTTACTTGATGGAACTGTGTGTGGCAGGCATCGTTCTGTAAATTAGCTTATCTTTACAAAATATAACTAACAAAATACAACAACAGCACTGAAAATGTTTTCCATGTATATTCATTTTGTCAGATAAATACACAATCAAGTAAATTAATAAAACACTTATTTAAAATTTTTATTGCATTCTAGAAAATGTTCCAACTTCTGTAAAATGAGGTTT
>OMLM01020207.1:56032-77282 GCA_900302695.1 Helostoma temminkii | reverse complement strand
TATCTGCGCTGGTGCTGTCAGGTAACTCAAACACACACACACACACACACACACACACACACACACACACACACACGTATTTTCATTACTTGCAGGGTCTTAGCATTGACTTACATTAATTTCCTTGTGTAAAAAAGTTTTGTCCCTACAGACATGGTGTGCACATATGTACATGTTTTTCTTGCAGTTTTCATCATAAAGAAACCAAGATGAAAAAAAAAAATTGTTATTTTAATAAATATCTAAGACTTGGATATTTGCTACTGACATTAAACTTTTGCCCATGACCTCATATTGTAGCTGGTTCCATCCAACTTCTCTACTATAAACTACAACAAACATTGCGGCATTGTAAGTGAATTGTGAGTTTTAAATACCAGTTGTGTTCTTAACCTTTTTGCTGTCCATGATTACAGACAGGCAACACAGTTTTAAGATTCTGGATGTAATGTAATGCAATGTAATGTGGCTTGCTGGCTTAAGTAATATTCAGGACTGTACATACTGTGCGCGTGTGTGTGTGTTTGCAGGTGCAAGATTTTGGACTGCAGCATTTATTTGGAATGAGGAGTCTTCGTCTACTGTCGCTTGCAGGTGAGAGTTCTTGCTTCATGTTTCCTATCAGAATGTGACCTGCTCTGTGTGTGCTCTGTCCCCACTGAGACTCATGTTTTAGTAGGTTCTATAACTAGAACATTTATAGTCCGATTTAAGCAATTTAAGATCAGTAGTGTTTGCACATACCTTGTGACTCAGTAACCAATGTGACTTTTAGTCACTGTTTATACAATCTGACCAGGTGAAACATATCATTCTGCACTAAGTGGATCATACTTTCAGGGGTAGGGAATCCTGGTCTTGGGAGGCGCAGCCCTGCCTGTTTTCCAAGTCTCCCTCCCCTTCCCACCACCAATTGCCTGGATCAGGTGTGTGCCAACCACAAGCTTAAGTGCAGGGATAGTTAGAAAACTAGCAGGACTGCGGCTCTTTAGGACCAGGATTCCCTACCGCTGCTAGATACTTACCTGTGTGCTGTTGTGGAGCTCTGTACTGCCATCTAGTGGCTACTAAACTGTTAAAGAAATACAGGACCCACCCATGAGGTCACAAGGAAAGTTTTGCTTGTGCATTCATTTATTAAATGAATGAATAACTTCTGAGTATGTTTGGGGTTATTTTTTTCAAAATCCTATTGTAATTTGCTAATAGACAGGGGATACACTTTATAGGTGTAACTGATTACTTAAATTAAAATCGCTTGCTTCACATCTTTCCCATAATGTGCTAGTTGTTTCATATGTAATAGTCTGGGACCATTACAAATGCGAAAAGAGAAGAAAATTAAGATGCATCTTTTTCATATTTCATTGACATCCTATAGATTGATCAAGTATTTCAGTAAAGAACTGGAAAACCTTTAGTTGTCTAAGTGACACTTTGACATGGTGAGAATTGTAGGTAAAGTTATCTGGAAGTTAAGTCATGGCAACTTGTTAGTTTGAAACGTTTCACTACTCATTCAAGTATCTTCTGAGGAAAGTTGATTACATTAATCCTCTAGATTGGATTTGAACAGGTTCATTAGAAATCTAGTAGAAAGGGTGTGAGTAGATCAGAATTGCAAGGATCTAATGATTGATGAATGAATGAAAATGGGTTGTGTGGCAACACTGGTTAACACCTGATGGGTTTTCTGGGGATGGATAAAAGGTTGAGGGAGGGATTTGTCACTTAAACAGTAGTTTTCACATAAGAACTGGAGAATCAGTCCCAGCCATTGACCAGAGATGCTCTTTCGCACATGCAGCACACAACAGGAGATTGTACACCACAGTGTACAAATACCACACTGCAGAAATCACAGTTTACAACACACTGAAGCTGAGCCAGTCACAATAGAAATGATGTGTTATATATATAACCACAGTTTTGCAAAGTAGAGAAGTACAGCTCTAGAAAGTGTAGTAAATATTTGCCGTACTCACACTAGAGCAGACAGACTGAAATGAAACGCCCACTTGAGTGCTGTGAATTCTCTGGACAATTACCTGCTGTATTCACACATAATAACTAGACTTGTACAATGAGCTGGTAGCATAATGTGGGTTTAATGTCTCGGCTGACTGGGACATTTGCATTTTCACATACAGCTCCTCTTAACGTCTAGAGAAGTTCAGGGTTCTTGTGCATGTGTGAAAGTAGCTACAGATAGCCACTCCATTTGCCATGACTCAACTTCCACAACTGTCAACTGATCCTCAGTTATAGTATGAACAGAAGAGCAGAGATTAGTGTGGGGTTTGTGCTCATGAAGAGCAAGTGGAAAATATGAATTACCTTTTTTCAGTTATCCAGCCTTCAGCTGAGTGTTGTTCCTCTTCCTTTGCCCTCCCCCTTCTTTCAGGATGCCCCCTGCTGACCACCACTGGTCTGTCAGGCCTCATCCAGCTGCAGGAGCTGGAGGAGCTGGAGCTGACCAACTGCCCCGGAGCCACTGCTGAGCTCTTCAAATACTACTCCCAGCACCTGCCCCACTGCATGGTGATCGAGTAAGACCACTGACCCATCCCACCGACTGACCAACCAACCGCCATACTTCAACCTTCCTCCTCTTTACTCTTCCTTACTCTTTTCTCAAATGCTAACCAGGAACTAAAATGCTCCTTCTATACCACACTGACCCTAATGACCTCTCCCTAGCCCCCACCCCAGTCTTCCTCCACACCCCATTGAATAGACTGACCCACTGGCGGACAGAGAGGCAGGATGGCAGGTGATGGTACATGCCAGGCCCACCAGGTGATGGGATGGTGTTTGAGCTTCATTTAAGAAGATGCTGGAGTGAAGAGCTTGGCTTGATGTCTGACAGCAAGTTTCTTTTTCAGAATCAAAAGGTTTTTGTTAAAGGAGGAGAGCTTCCCTGAAGACGCTCATGTTTGTTTTTTTTTGTTGAGCAGAATGGAATCCGAAAGAAGTGATGTGCACATACATACATACGCAGCACAGAAAAGAAATAACAAAGGGAAAGACTTTTGTATTGGAGCTGATATGATGGAACTCTTACATGCGCTCATACACTGTAAAACACACTCACACACATACTGTATATGGTAAGTGAAACAAATGTAAGTCCTCAAGACCACGAGTGCTGACATTTCCATTTCCATCACTCTGTGTAATATAACTGCTGTTACTCTTTTACTCTCAGAAGATATCAAAGGTTGAGGTTTCTCTCGTTTTGAGAGACACCACATGCCAGCTGGAGAAACAGGAATCAGAGAGAACTAAGAAATGAGTCACAGGGATGGGACATCTCACTTTCTCTCTCTCGCTCCCTTCCTCTGTGTGTGAAGTGTGTCTCATGGACTCACAGGTTCCCGTCTTTAAGGGGTACCACCACCTTTTTTCCATTTTTGTGTCTTATCAGAATTCAAAAACAAACAAACAAACAAAAAAAGAAAATTTGAAAAACAACTGTTTACATCGTTCTTTTGTGTTGGAGTTGCACGCTTGATTGGCTCATTGTTTCACTTTTCTCCCGCTCTCTTATTTTGTACACATACTGTATGATTTCATTTACAGATCCAAAGGTGAAGCTGCATCGCAGGGACAGCATGAACTACATGAACTAACAGTCCAGAGGAAAGGAAAAGTGTGCAGACGGTGTTTCATTTAAATGCTGGAGATTTATTTTGCTGATGATAAAAAACGTAATAGAAGAGACTGATAGAGAATGTGGGGCTTACGTTGACAGTGATAAGTTCATATTTGAATTAATAATTAACTTCACTTATCAGAGGGAGTTTTGCAAGCAATCCTTTATGTTTGAGACATAATCCAATACTATGAACTTTGAACTGCTAATGCATTGTATGAATCCTTGGTTAAAGCCAGGTTATTTCAAAAGGGGAGACTTGTCAGTATTCAAGATTAGAGCTGTTCTTACAGTTTCTACTACAGGCAAGGCTTAGAAAAGCTGGGAGCACTTGTGATGCGGCAGGTTTTAAAAGACCATTTAGTTTGTTGGAAGTTTACTTCTTTCCCCTACTATCCCAGAGTCAGAGAAACTTCATGTTAATGTCTGGAATCGTGTTAAAGAAATTTATTTATCCTAGTTTATTTAATGACAATGGGATGACATACTGTAACAGTTTAGTTCTGTTCACGGTAGCTACATTTGTCTGCATCCTTAAGGTAAGCTTTTGCAGTAGCTTTAAAGATGGGTTTTGTCTACTTTTGTTGGGTGAGTGTACAGGAAACTAGCTCCTCCAACAGTGATGTACTGAATCACTTAAAAATAGCGAGCTGGTTGACATTAAACTTAAGAGATAATAATCTGAAAGTATTGGCAGAGACTAATTCAGCAGGCAGTACATTTAAGCTAAATCTAAATAACTATTTAAATAGATGCATATACACAGTCATGAAAGACATTTGGGCAATACTAAGTACCCCCATGATTCAGTACGTTGTAGATCCACCTTTAGCAGCAATAACTTGAAGTAACTGTTTCCTTTACGACTTTGTCAGTCTCTCACATCATTGTGGTGGAATCTTTACAACATTGCATTCACTTATGTAGTGTTCTCCTAAGGTCCCACCACAGCATTTCAATTGATTGACTAGAGCAAAACCTTGATTCTTTTCATTTTCATCCATTCTGATGTAGATTTACTGGTGTGCTTTGGATCATTGTCTTCTGACATGACCCAATTTCAACCAAGGTTTAGCTGTTGGACGGATGGCCTCACATTTGCCTCCAGTATGCTCTGTTATAGAGGTTATGGTCGACTCAATGATTGCAAGGTGTCAATGTCCTGTGGCTGCAAAGCAAGCCCAAATCATCACCCCTCTACTACTGTGCTTTACAGTGGGCATGAACTGTTTCCATTTGCAATAAGGCCAAACAGTTCCACTTTGGTCTCATCTGCCCTTCTAAACAAACCATACTTGTTCAGTCTTCTAATTGTGCTCTCATGCTTAACATGCTCAGTGAGGCCTTTAGGGCAGAGCTAATCGATTAAAAAATTCAGACATGGGGCATACATTTTCAAGTAATAATAAATGACATCAGCTTTCTTCGGTCTTCTAACAGCATTTCAAACACGTCTATGGCTACAATTTCAAACACCGAAGCCTTGCAAAATGTGTTTATGTTGGGAATCTTTGCGTTTCTGGCAGGACCATGTGCTGGACCACGTTGCTTCTGGGCTGCATGCAGCCAAGAATAGACATGCTGTAGGGTCTTACATGTAGCTCTCAGTTGTTTTTGCATTTCTCTGAGCTTTGCACAGTCTGACCTTAGAGTGAATGTGCTAGGATGTCCACTCCTGGGAAGACTGACAACTTGAATGCGTTCTACTTGTGAATAATCTAATAATAATCTCACTGTAGAACATTGGACTAGAACGTTGATGTGCATCAACAAGTACTTCTCTAAGGCCGCTGCTTATGTCTTTTCCTCTTTACGTTGTGTCAACACACAGCCAAATGCTCCAGACCACCAAACTGCCAAAACCTCTGCTTTTATAGATTCTGTACACCTGCTGATGATCAATTAATCAAGGGCTGCTGATTAGAAGCATCTGGTGGCAACCTACCCTCCCCTGAGTAAGGTGGTACTTAGTATTGCCCACATGTGTTTTGTTTTTTGTGACTTCATTTTTATTAAATAAATAATGGCTCAGTGAAAAAGTTATACAGTATGTTGTTGTTCATCTGAAGTTTTATGGAACAATTATGCTTTTACACACACAAAAAAACATGTAATTAACATGTTATTCCCGTACATATACATAACAATCTGACCTAAGCTAGACAATAGCTTTGTACAGCTGAACTCATACAGTGACTGTGTGTGAAAACAGTGTCTGTGTTTCTGACTCTGGGTAGGAAGGATTATTTACCGTGGACATAAGTTACAAAGAAAATACCTTTAAAGCCTATAGTCAGGTTTCCCCCCGATATTATCTGATATTAAAAGGAAATGGATGAGCCAATGTGCTGTTTTTTGCCTATTGCGTGTCCTGAGATATGCTGACAGCCAACTTAAAGGATTGGTGTCAGTGTCAGCCAGTATTATGTTGTGCCAAATGCATATGCAGCAGCACATAAAGTGTACAACCGATCTCTAACTACACTAAAATAGACTGAGACTGAACTCTACAGACATGGCAGACCATGCATGGTTTTAGTTGGTCTGCATTTTTGTTTAAAGGAGGCTCGTTTCAGGGGTTGTTCTGCATCTCTTCATTGTACATAAGTATATTTATTTATTTATCTGATTATTTATTTAAATTTATTTGTATGTTATTTACGTGATTTATTTATCAAAGAGACATTTTCAGTGAATTTTAGTTTTATGTGATTTGCTTCAAATCTGGGCCTAAATAAGCTTTTGCATTTTTTTTATTATCATTGTTTTCTGGCATTTCAGACCCCTATGTGAAATAATATACTTATTAAACATACACTCTTTTAGACACTGGTGAGCATTAACATCATTAACACTGACTAACAGTGTTCATAATGTGCAAGAGTGCATTTCCTTCTGTGCAAATGTGTATCAACTTTGTATCACTGTGTGGTCCATTCATTAAGGATAAGGGTGCAGACAACGGTGACAACTTACTGTGATTGATTGGCAGCAAAATATAATACATATAAGAGTTAAGTTATATAAGTTAAGTCATGTCATGACAAAGCAATGTTTATTCTGTTGCTGACAAAGGGCAACATCTATCATTTGATGACATAGAAGATGTGGAAGCTTACCACAAGAGAACTTCAATCCAAAGTAAATTAAAACCAATACTGAGCATGAAGTATTATACCTTACTTATTAACTGTATCTATACACTCAACTGTAAGCAACATTTACTACTGTTGGTGTTTGTTCCTCCCAGAGCTGCAGCCCAGGCTTTCACTGTGTTTAAGTGAGGCCAGATCATGAAATGATCATTAACTGGCTGCGAGTGATATAATTCTAGTACAATTTTGATTGAGAGAACTAAAATGTTAAATTATCAACTTAAATGATCATTATTTGAAGTTTACCAGAACAATAAGTGAGTACAATGAGAAGTCTAGTGTGTGATTTAATGATTAAACATTTTAAACTTTATTTGACATAAGAAAAAGAAGAGATTTTCATTTACAGTAAATTTACAGTTTGATGCTGCAACACACAAAAAACATTGGCACAGAGTCAAAAGTTTATAAAATATTTAAAGAACTATTCTGGATTAGCAGGTTTATTGGCAACAATTCAATATTCAAATTCAATTCAGTTTGTTTCTATTTCTATTTCTAGAACTAAATTACAACAATAATCATATCAAAGCATATAGTTAGTTTGACATCTTGCAGAATTATATTGAAAACCCAGCAAAATTCATTTACAGATCCGAAGGTGAAGCTGCTGTTGCATAAAGTGGGAAATGCATCGCAGGGACAAACCCATTCAAACCCAGCAAAAAAAACACCCTTTAATGGATGAAACCATGCTGCTGCTGCATCTTACAAAAATGTGTAAGGAGGAAGCCGTACATACATTCAGTGCAGAAACACTTATGTCAGATGGACCAAAAGACGTGTGTATGTGTTTTTTGGTCTAATGAGTCTCTGTGCCAAAGATGAAAAAGACCTTCCAGACTCTTGTTAGCAAAAGCCAGCATCTCTGATGGTATGGGGATGCACAGTACCCAAGACATCCATGCCATGGTCAAATATTCCACTTACAAAATGGCAACACTTAACATCCTCTGTTCAAAATGATTAAAAAGTGTAATTAAAAGAGAAAATGAGGAAAGCAGTGGTAAACATAATCTGTTATTGAGTGCGTTGCAGCATCAAAATCTACATTTGCTTATATTAACAAACTACAGTTCAGTTGTTCATAGAAAACAATGATAATAGTTTCTTTGTTTTTTTGTCAGATAAATAAAGATGAATTAGAAAATCACAGATTTTATTACATTTTAGAAAAAAATGTGGAAATGGGATTTGTAATGACGTGGTTTCCATTTACCATAGTTAACAGTTTGTTTTATATTTCCAGTTTCAGATCAACATGGACACAGTTATCATATGCAAAATGTAGTCATAATTAATATCTATATTGCAGAATTGACAATAAATGACTGGAGAAGTCAGTTGTTTTGGCCCAACATTATCACCCATCTCAAATGTGTTCTGCACAAACAGCTCTGCTCCTGGGCTCTGAAGTCCTGACTCAGAAGTTTCATTACTGATCAAACAAATGTGTTTAGTGCTCTTTCAGTATTTTTGCTTTTAATGAGCTTCCAGAGGATTCAAATATAAGTTTACATATCATGAACTCATGACATGCAGAGTCATGCACGTCTCAGATACAAACAGCTAGATATGAACATTTCTAAGGTACATTTTCTAAGATAAATGATTCCTGTCACTTCTATTACTGTCTACAGTCTTTGGTGTACATCTGTCACCATTTTGTTACAACCCTTGTACAGCACAACTTTAAATAAGCGGTAAAATAAATACTGACAGTTTACTGATATTGTTAAAATTGGCAGATTTTGTGTGCTCTTTCAGTTTTTATTGCGTTTAGCCCACTGGTGCCTGTACTGCTCATTGACTGAAGACCACCTTTGCACTGATGACTGTCAGCTTTCGTGCTTTGGTACCTGCAGATGTTCCAGACCATTTAAGCACTGACTCATAACAACATCAAGTGCCACAGCCAGATGTGGTCAGCAAGTGGTTTTGACGTCTGGTAAGAATAAAAATGATCTGATTGTTTGTAAAGTTGTGCTGTTCACACATTTATATGTCAGTATTTTTAATGGCATGGTAACATGTTGCAAAGAAGGCTGGATGTGGTCAAATGTGTATTATTAGTTTTCCTGCAGCAAATAAAATATAACACTGTAAAGCACGGGGTGGACTAAATGAAAAATACACACATTAGTTACACATTTACCAACAGTTAGTCATTTGACAGCTCTCATCAGCTCTCAGCCACATAACTGTGTTCTGTTGTCACCACATTAGTTCACAGTGAACTAGTTAGGAAGATGCAGCATTTCTAGACACCTGTGTTCATGTAAACATGGTTCTGATCATGGTTCTCTAACCCGCTTGCTTTCCAACTATCTCTTTCCTACTCACTGCTGATTACCTAGATCAGGATCAGATGGAACAGAAGCTGGAAGACATCTTAGATGAGGATGTCTTTGTTGGGGAAGACAAAGTGATTTGGTATCTTCCTCCTTCTGGTTGACTGAACATACCAGGTCCAGATAATGAGCAGTGAGTAGGGCAGAGACCAGCATGACAGTGGTCCCTCAGAACCAGTGTTTGGAACCTCTTTGGAGGTTCTTTGGAGACCTTCCTCCAAAGAGCACAACATCTTGTGAAGGGAGGCGAAGGATAGAGAGACTCTCCAAGCAGGTCCTTCCAGTAGGTTAGGGTAATACATAAGTTGTTTGGAATAGACAGAGATGATAAAATTGAATTAATCATGAGCTCTCATTTGAACTCCACTAGCTCCTGAGGAATATATTTGGACCTTTACTTGCTACATTTCTGGACTGTATTTACCTGTTTGGAGATGAGCAGGTTGAGAATACTGGCTTTATTAGCAAAATTTTTCTGAAAGTTATTGGAAACAATACAGGAAGGGTGTCAAAAAACAAAATCGGTAAACTAAAGAGATCTAATTTACTAACAAGAAGACGAATGTGATATCATTCCTAAGATCTCTTGCAGCTTGAACCCAAGGAACACTGGGTGCTTTCTGGGCTCTGATATACATCTCACATATATGACAGTAGTCTCAACTAACCTTATTTTAAAAAAAATTGACATTCTTGTCTTGTCATAACTGGAAAAGGAGGGTTGACTAACACCCATAACATTAACAATGGCTCAGTTCCATTTATGTGTCCCAGTCATAATCAGAATAGCATTCTGATTAAAGAGGAATTAGTTCCACCTTTTAACAAAAGTGTAACAACCTTGTAACTAGGGTGTGATTAAAAATATATTAAGGCCTGGGCCAGTCCTGGGCCAGCATTTAATTAGACATCTGTCATATAATCAATGAAATCGGACACATTTGAAGTAGTGGTGGAGTCAAAGGGCAGAGGGAGGCTTCATAGGCTGGCACATGCAGGGGATTTACTGAATCTACATTCTTAATGTTGTAGCTGATTGGTGCATGTCTTTAAATAGACTATGGAGTAGGCTGGGCCACCAGTCAATGGCTATTTTGTCATCGTAAACCACCTGCTCTGCAGAGATACTGTCATTCATGTTGAATGTAGATGGCCCCTTTTACTCCTCTTTCTGTGCCACCCTTCTGGTTCCAAACTTACCCAGCCAGGTTCTGGAGGTCTATCTGCTGGGTATCCAAGTAACTTGGATATGGCCACTGAAAACTCGGCTTCTGTCTGATAAGAGTGTTCAACAGTTTCCAAACAAGTTATTAATATTTCCATAACAAAATGAGCCTTATTCTCCTGAAATCAGGTGCAGGCAAAATGCAATTCATCTCTCCCTGTGAAGGCATTATGGGTGTGGCGCTCACCCTGGTAAAGTCTGGAGAAATTCAGGATTCCAGTGCATGTGTGAAAGCAGCTCAAGACATACACCAAGGAAAATAAAAGCTTTGTTACACCACAGTCTTATCATAGAGGTGTCTCACTGGTTTTGACAATAAGATATATTTACTTCCCTTCTACTTGATTAGAGTAGTACAATCTATTTTTGTATACTTGTCAGTATAAGTCAAGTATACTTACGTATAAGTACAATTATAGGTTAAATATACTTTTCTGCCTCCACCAACAAAAACATAACCAGGTGTACAGATGTTTTATATTAACTAACAGAGAAAGGGCTAGTCTAGTATAAAATCAGTTTCCTAGTGAAAACCACAAGTGGTGCCCTGATGTAATTCTCTTCTTTGTTGCTACTCAGTTACTACTTTAGGGTGGAGCAGTGGCAAAGTCAGCAGTGTGACCAGCATGAGCGGGGTGATTACAATAACTTGACATGGAACTGGGAAAGTGACAAGTATTTAATTGCAAATTAACAGTGTTAACATGTGTATCATTTAATACTATAAAAAACATAGACAATAATCATACAGTATCTGTTAGTACACGCTGAGTATAAAACACAAGGTGAGAGGCTGACAGAGGTTCAGAATACAGAGAAGAGCTGGGCGGTAAGAGCACAGTCACACTGGATGTCTCACATGCTGTATGTGATCAGATTCAAAGTGAAATGTGACTGTGGAGTGTTTATTGTCACTGTGGATGACATGTAGCTTTAGAGGGAAACTGGAATTTTGGATAGCAAGCTGACATTGCTTTGCAAAAAGGACACATATCTTCAAATCCTTAGTTACAGTAAAATGTCATTACCATGTTTTGGTCTACCCTGGGTATGGAGCCTACTCTGACCTCTAGTAACAATATGCAGCTTACTTATTTCTGCCAGTAATTTTACACTATACAACTGGTCTACAGGTGGCAGTAACACACCGGAGTATTAAGCAGTACAACAGCAAATGACTAAATGCTGGATTTAAATGCTTAAAAATGGCTTAGCAGGTGTCTAGTTGTCAAACATAAAACTGCACTTTACTGCATTTACATTACATTACATTTACATTACTGCTCAGTCAGTAATGGAAACAAACCACCACAGTTCTGCACATGGTTACACCAAACACTTGATCCATACCTGCACTTTAAAGACCTGACCTGACTGAATATGAGCAAACTGCCATGTTTAGGAACCAAACCAGACCTGAGACACAACGCTCTGTTCCCCTGGCATTAAGATCTGGGCTACACCATCTCTTCTGCTTCTCTTTCTGGACATTGCATCTTTCTAAAGTTGTGAGTATCACACACATGCTCTATATAAACACTGTTGTTGTGGTCTAGGGGCAAATGTCCCCTGCTCTGGTACCAGTGTGCAGCTGTGTACTACTGATTTTGACAACTAAATGGAGTTTAATTACACATGATGCCAAAATAAAGGCACAGACAGTAAAACCAGATACATTATACATTCAGTCAGCTGCTCAGTGGCCTCAAGTGGATAACTTGCAGGCTTTCTAAATGTAAAATGTAAAGCAGAAACAGCATGCTTGAAGAGCTGATAACAGGAAGAAACCAAACACAGCCTCAGTTAACACTTAACTCTGTAAACTGACGACAGGCAGAAACATGACCCATACATACAATACAGTCGTTACAAAGTTTACTGAGCCTACTCAACGTTACGCAGGCAAAAGCTGTCGTGCTAGGTAAAAGGTCATGCCCACAACCTGCTTGCATCAATTTGTTATTTAAAGAGAACTTCACCCAGGCTGAATATCTTGCTAGTGATCTAGCTGTTGCAGCTGCATATGCGGTTAGAAATGCAGCAGACATGACACTTTTGGTCCCATTAAGGCCATTTAATATTGGTCAAAAGTCAACAGCTCTACTTGAAATCTGTGTGTGTGTGTAGACAGAGAGAAGCTATACCCTGATAAGACCTGTACTGGTCTTTTTGTTTAAAAGTACTGACCACCCACACCTACTTCTTTTCAGATTATGTTGTTAAGGCACTTTTCATGTGACCTACAGGGGTTTTAGGGTCAATTCATGCTGTAACAGTGTCATTATATACATTTTGTAACCACCAAAGCACATAAGTTTCATAAGATGAATTCTCTACAGATATCAGTCTATAGTAGTTTCAGTCTATAATTTTATTTATGTTTTGTGTCATTTATCTCTGAAGGTTGGGCTTAGTGAGGCTTGTTCAACATTCGTCCAACTTTCTAAGTCAGAAACTGGAACTTGGAAATTCTGACTTCTCAGTCACCATCGCATTTTGTAATGTGTAGAACATGTATTTATATGTATGTATATATGTGTCTGTAACTGAAATATAAACTACAAATTCAGCAGTTCTGCACAAATAATGTGTTGATCCAGAAGACACTGGGTGTAGTTTCTCTTTAAAAGAACATGTGTACTACAAGTCTTTAAAAATGTATGTTAAGCATGTATGTTAATGCTAAAATTATCAACACATGAACATCATCTTCAGTTGATATGCAGTCCTGAAAGAGGAGAGCAGCTAGCAAATGTTGAAACTCAGCAGGATGAATGGTACATTACAGCTCTTCCTCCAAATTCCTACACTCTAGTCATTTCTATTACATGTCTTAGGGTCAGTTATTAACTCAGTTCCAATGATAAAAGGCAGACATCTCTTCTCTTCACAGTTTCTTGGGTGTACATACAAGCTGTGAGTACTGTTAGAATCAGATAAAGTTCATATGAACAGGGCAGCACTTGGCACAGCAGTAGGTTCATGTTTTATACTGGATGTTTTTTGAGAAGGGGTTAATGTTAATCTAGTTTACAAGCTGTTCAGCTGCTGCTTGGTGTCCATTGTTGCCGCTGTGATCAAATGAATTCACAAACATTTACTCACAATCTAAGCCAGAATTATGCAGTGCATCTGCCAAATGTTTGTGAACCCCTGTACAAAGTATGTGGACACTTGAACACTCAACCTATATGTGACGATTAATCTGCTGCAATAACAACGTCCACACTTCTAGTTTCAGGTTTCAGTTTGGAATCTGGCTATAAGGGCTTTTCTCCCATTCAGCTGTATATATGTGTAACGTTCACACATATATACATGTAGACACCACAACTGCATCCACCACAGACTAGTATTTATTTTTGTAATGGCTGCTGTGGCAGACACAGGCTTTCAGTCCATATGTGTGAACGTCCCGTTAGGTGCAACATTGATTGTTGGTGATAAGATCTGGTCTGTCCACATATTTTTGATACCACCGGGACAGGGTTAGGGTTATGTTTCTGCTCATTGTGAAGTGATACGTTGCCTGCTGTTCTCTGCTCTGTATTTGTCACCATCCTTCCAGAAAATATATGAGCTTACATTCAAAAATATATTCATATTTGATGCATTTCTTATGTCTTGTGTTGACTCAAATAGAATTTCTCATTTAAAACAATCCACTATTTGGTCTCATAAAGGAAAAAAAAAGGATAAAACAATTTTACAAAACCATTTTCCATCAAATTTTTATATGGTAAAAATATCTCTCTGTTTCCCGTCTGTCGTTCTGATGTACGTGGAGCATCAGCATTCCTCTGGGAATGCAGGAGGAAGGCTGGGCGGATGGAGCGATCAGAGTTGGCTTTCTGATTCACTTTTATCAGCTGTTCCGTTCTCCAGAGGCCAAGCGGTCAAACCGAGTTCACTGAAGTTCATGTTGCTCTCGTTGAGCCGTCGTACACGGTAGGTCTCATAGTGGATGTTGTGTGTCACATCTTTCAGGTCCTGCAGATGAGACCTTAAAAAAAAAAAGATTTAAGATTTACAACTTGCCATTCATCTGTCAACTCTATCTGATTAACAGTAGAAGATGTAAAATTCCTTTTTCTGTGCCAACTGGAGATGTGATTATTGTGCCAATGTGCCACGACACTGCTCTGTACATAATGTACCATACTGGGGTAGAGGGGTCATTGCTGAGACTACTTTAACCCTGGTTTCTGTGTAAAAGGCCTGAGGCTTTATGGGAAGCTGAGAATGAAGGGGTCTGAAGTGTTGGTGATGTTTAATGGTTGAGACCAGCAAACAGAATTAAAGACATGGTTTGCATTCTAGTAAAGTTGATATGCATCATGTTCAGTATCATTACAGTTACATTCATTTTCATTGATCAGTGGGTAGGTGGGTGTAATAGCCTGGACAGTTGTGTTATTAACCTTACTCAAACCCTACCCAACTACCTTTGACCTCTGCACGCTGCTGATGACACTAGAGTCTCACTGTTTCTCCTTCAACATCTCATCACAGACACGTCGCTGCAGGAAACTGAATTCATGGCCAGGATCATTTACTATTACATTGTACCCCACAAGCATGTCAGTTTTGTCAGAGTCAGAATCATGTCTGATATGTGCAATTCATGCACATACATCCAATGTGTGTGTCAAACGCTACACAGAAAGTAGATTAAAAATCTACACTTCAGTACAAAATTACTATTGAAAAATGCAACGTCATTGTGTTAGTATAAGATGTGTAATCGACACATCTTATACTGAAATTTTACATTTTCAGAGTCACTTCCTCTCTCTTTACACGAGCAGGTGAAGGTGGACAAGGTGGATGGTTCAAGATGTGTAGCAAGTTTGGAAGCAGGTTATAATGGTCCCTTAAACATCTCTATTGACTAACATCCCGTCTCTGTTATGATAAAGCGTAATAGTGCTGTCAAACTCACCTGATGAGTAGATCTCTCAGGTTGGCAAACTCACAGTGCTCCACATTTTCAACTGTGGACAGAGAAAGGCATTTTTCTAGGTTAGAGCAGTGTTTAGACACCAAAGCTTGTGTTGGACTATCAACTGAACTGATACAATAAGATGTTTGATTGCAGCTTCTATGTCCTGGTGTTCTACATTCCCTTTGTAATTGCATGTTTGTGTTTATTTGTACTACATATTTTTTATGTTTGTATGGCACTTTAACTGATTATGTTTTCAATCTGTTTCCTATATGGTAGAATAAAGACTGAACTGACAATCCGGGTTACCAAAGTAAATGTACAGTCTTATGCTATCTAGTGTAGCAGATATACCATGAACACTAGTTTTACAAAGTTATAATTGGAACATATAGTAGAATAATTTAAAATTCAATATTTAAAAAATTATATTAATATCAGATATAGAACACACACCCATATCAACAGGTCTTTTTCAAACTGCTAAAATCAGCTCTTTTTAGAAATTATTCACCAACACACAACATTTGATTCCGAGGAAAATGTCCAGCAACAGTCCATCATGCATCCATGCATTTTTTAAACCACTTAGTCCTCGGAGGGGTCGCGGGTGTGCTGGAGCTTATCCTAGCTGTCATATGGACGAGGGTGGGGTACACACTTTACTATGTATCACCTATGTTTCTGTCCATCATTGTTAATGTGAATTATAATATGTGAAGTGCCTTGAGATGACTGTGTTGTGATTTGGCACTGAATTAAAATGAATTTACTGTGAAAAGGCCAGTAGAAAGTGTCCACATTAAAACACTGAGACTATTCATACACTTTTGTCCACACGTAAACTAGTTTCTAGAGTTGTCTAGAGGCTGTGAATAAAACGAACAGCAGGAGATCAAACAGAAGATGAGAGACGTAAGCCAACATCAGAACATTATTTTTTGGTGTTTTGTGAATATTCCTTGTTGTCTTATTATGTTGAAATCCACACATTTCAATAGACATTTAAATGCCTTATTTTAAACAGATCTTTTAAATAATTTATGGAATGTATCTTTCTTTCTTTATCATCTCACCATCTAAACTTTAAAGCAGTCAGTTTGTAAAGTCTGTTTTGCAACATGAGCCAATAACTGTGAGTCAAACATCAAACGTCAAACATTTGGCATACAAACCAAGCATGTGTTCATATGTTCGTGTGTTCGCATATTTCTTGTGCGTACACACAGATTTAGTTGTGAAACTACATGAGAGGTATGCATCTGGCCTGATGAACAGCCACGTAGCCACAGGGTTGAATCTTAAAATGCTGGCTTGGTGTTTTGTTGTGTACAGGTGTGTGGCTGTCTAGCTGTTGTACTGCAGGTTTCGGTTGTAGTGGAGCATGTACCACTCATAGCTACTCATCAGCTTCACCAAACATAAGATCACACTGATGTTAAACTGATGTCTCACCTTCAATGATTCCCCACTTTGTCTTGCGGCCCAGCACCTTGTTTCCATTCACCTGATGCTCCTTGTCGGTTCCCACCACAGCAAAGGGAATGCTTTCCTGAACACATTATATGAGTCAGACTGTGAAGAATCATCTACAGTATCATTTAAATTCACATGTGGCTTCCATTGAGAAAAACTACTTGTGTGTGTGTGTGTGTGTGTGTGTGTGTGTGTGTTACACTGCGACAGCCGTGGTTTCTTACCCTGATCCTATCGTTGATGATGTGCTCCTCTGGATCTTCATCGTACTCTTTCTGGGGGTAAACGTGAATCCCATTGGCTGCCAAGTCTTGCCTTATCTGTCAAAAGGTCAAAGGTTAAACACAGGTCAAACATGTCAGGTTAACTGCTTTACAATGCATGCTTATGGTCCATTATCCTGTTTAGCACCTGGTTATGCCATAAGAAAGTTTTCTCTTTCAGTTCATTGAAATTGCTGCAGCCATCGTAAGGCAACACTTTGCTCATTTGCACTTTGTCCTACTGCACATATGGACCAAAATAAATGTCTTCAGAGACGGCCACACATCTTTGCACCTAAGGCGTCACACTTTGTTCTTGTTGTTGCACTTGTTGTGCATTTGAGGTAGGCCTTAAAGCAAACTGGCTGAACCATACATCATGGGAACCACAGTGGTAAAGATGGATTTTGTTTGTGTGGAGGAACACTAAGAGATGTGTGTGTGTGTGTGTGTGTGTGTGTGCGCGCGTTCCCTCACCCTCTCCTTGAACTCCAGTCTTTCCTCAATGGTGAGTGTGTCGGCTTTGGCGATGACGGGTACGATGCTCACTATCTTCCCCAACCTCTTCATGAACTCTATATCAATGGGGCGTAACCTGGAAGCGCACACGTCCTCTTGTCAGTTAGGACACAACCAGTGCATTTACCGGCAACATTACATTCTTAAGGACTATCGCAGATAGTCAACATGTAGATAACAATAATTCCAAACATATATACATAGATGAAGTGGACACCATCATAATAAAAAGCTAAAATCAGAGTAAAAAACCACAGAGCCCCAGCGTGGCTTCACATTTCCGTTCCTATGTGGCGAGCTTTGAAACTACGCCATATGCTGGCAATGATGGCAACTGACATACCACATGGCAGTGGGTCTGTCTTTGTGTTTTAGACATCTTAACCACATTATAGTGACTATAAATCCATCTTTAATCTTGAGTCTACAAGATTCTTAGTAGTGACCATGAATAAGCATGTGTCTAATGTGTTTTTCAGAATGGTGGAACACTGACTTGCTGTTTAAACACACATAATGTTTTGACACCCTGTTTAGGGTGCCTGTGCCTGAAGGAGGCAGAAGTTGCTCCTCAGTCTCTTTCACTTTGACAACAATCAGGACTTTCTGGCTTTACTACATGACAAACAACTCCCCCAGCAGAACAAGAAGTATGATCGAGGGTGTCATGTGAAGACATGACTTGTTAAATATGCCTTTTTTTGCCAGGAGTCATATGAAGACCTCTACAGACAGACAATTGTTTCATTAACAAATACATGTGCATGCAACATTCAGAGGACTAGTTTAGTGAGATGTGTTAATTATGTTGACATCATTACAACACAACATGGTTTGTGAAAAATGTGACTGAAATTATAAAGAAATAATGTAATTGATGAACAGCATTGATGAATGTTTCGGTGATGCAGATCCCAGAAATCACTCAATACTGACCTGTGTCCAGTGGCAGGGAGGAAGTAGATGCAGCAGTGGACTCTGGTGTCAGGTATTCGCCTCTTGCGGTTCACATGCAGCTCCTCTCTCAGATATTTCTCATACTGCTCATTGACGTACTTCACTATGGGCTCCCAGCTGGAGACAGAAGCAGCACAGAAGAATCAGTGAGTTGGTGTCATCATCCCTTCATTTCATTAAAAGCTGTTACATGTTGCAGCACACAGGCAGCAAAAACTTAAATTGTCTTGTAAGTTGTTTTAAATTCAAGTTGGAAGTTGTTGCAGAAGCTGCACAACTTAGTGTTTAAATTTAAGACAATGCACATGGGAATAATTAATGAATGGGCTTATCCATCCCAGGCCCAGTGTCTCACAAAGTGATGAAAAATTATCCCAAATAGAAATGATCACAGACAGAAAAGAAGCAAAACAATATACATAATTCTTTTAAATAAATAAACCTCATTTGCAAAAATAATGTGGTATAGAAAGACAGTACCAATGTTGCTTATTATTAATGCTGATTATAGTCCTCTGTAAATGTATGGAACTATTTATTAAAAAAAACTTTCCAGTTTCCAGTTGCAATAATTATTATCAATATCTGCAGTGTAATTTTGATCAGTTTGATCAGGACAGATCATTTCTATGACCATTTTATAGCAGATGCAACATGACTTCCAGGCTCCACCCTGCTGCCACTTACCAGTTCTCATTGTTGATCTGGTCTCCAAATCCTGGAGTGTCGATCACTGTCAGCTTCATCTTCACCCCCTTCTCCTCAATCACTAAACAGAGAAGGACAGATAGGAGAGGGTTTATATGTACAGCAGTGTGTGGTATTCTGGCATTTCTGTTAACTACCAATGCAGCAAATCCTCCAATCCAACATGCATCCATTGTAGTTACTGTTGTTGATCAAAATCCACATTGTAGTTTTTATGGTTTGGTCATAAATTAGAAGACCCGCGAGAATACCACCATTATGAAAAATTACAATATAATTACAAATGACATACAAAGGCTTATATTTGACTATTGACTATATTTGATCTTAGTGAAAATAAATAATTAGAATACAAGAAGAAATATGAGAAAAAGGGAAATCAGAACATAGAGTTATGTCCATGAATAATCAAATGAAGATATGTTTTTTTTTGTTTGTCCTTTGCACACAACTACATTGAATTTGAAATGACACACATGAAGTGAAGACTTTCAGCAGTAATCGAAGGGGTTTGACAAAAGTGTGACATTAACATCAGCAATTACAGCACTTTTCATACACAAACATCATAAATAATGGAACAAACTTACATAATTACAAACATAAGGGTTGCCTTCAATACTTTGTAAAAATCGTTTGCAGTCAATAACTTCCTGAAGTTTGCAATTCACGTACATGACCAAATACTGAGTTTCCTCCCTTGAGATGGTTTGCCAGGCTTTTACTGGGGCGGCTGCTTGTTTGTGGGTCTGTTGGGTTGAGATCACGTCTGAGTCATTGAAGAATATTCAATTTCTTTGCCTTCAAAGAGACTTGAGTTTCCTTTGCTGTATATTTAGAGTCATTATCTATTTGCAATAGTAAGTGGTGTCCTATTAGCTTTGTAGCAGTTGGCTGAATCTGAGAGTATTCTTGACTTGACTGGATGTGAAAGGGTTCATGGACAGAATTCTGGTCATCCACTTTAGTTGTCATCCATGGTCTTCCAGGCCTTTTGCTGTTACTGAGCTGCAAGTTAATTCCTTCTTTATAAGAAAGTTCCAAACTGTTGTATTTACTATTCCCAATGTTTTTCTATTTCTTTGAGGGATTTTTATTGTTTTTTCAGCCTAATGATGGCCTCCTTCACTTGCATCTTGTTGGACCTTATGTTTTGTACCTACTCTAAACACAAATGTTACACCCAGAACCATGTCCAAGTGTTTTTTCTGCTTTGTTCCATTATATATGAGTCCTACAAAATACAGGTGTGTGTATGAATTTTGTCAAACTCCTTGAATTAAAGCTAAAAGTCTTGACTTTACTCACATCATGAGTGATTCATTTCAGATTCAATGTGGTGGTGTAGAGAGGATAACTTCTCCATTATAGTATTTATGGACCTATCTGTAGATAGATATCTAAAGACAGAACATTCTGATGTAGCATTAACACAAAAGACAATACGGAAGATAAGAATAATTAGTAGACACACAAGCTTCAGACTATAGGGCTTCATTTTTCATTTAGACATGTGCCAGTGTCCTGCACCACTCACACAACATTGTTGAGCAGCAACACTTTTAGCACTGTATATACTGAAGACTCACAATCTAATCTAATCCATACTAAGACACCTGTTTGTGTTTGTAATTCAAGCTTAGTATTTAGGAACATAAAGACAAAGTGTGCACATGATATAGATGATGAGAGATCTCTTCACTGAGTCAGTTGCACTCATGTGTGGCGACGTGTGGACGTCCAAAGGAAAGCTGCTCAGCAAAGTAAAGACTATCATTTGAGTCTTTTGCTACTGTTAGGTAAGCACACAGGAGTCTCCTGTGCGGAAGCCTGAGAGCAGACATCTGGAACCTAATTATTAAGATTCCCTAACCTGCAATAAAATCCCCCTTGGTGGTTGCCTAGACCAGTCAGCTAGGACACAATCCGGTTTTATTTGTTCACACAGCTTCAGCCAGAGGGCATAATCTACTAAATAAACATTTTTATGCAGACT
>OMLM01020207.1:31893-55734 GCA_900302695.1 Helostoma temminkii | reverse complement strand
ATTTTACTTTTATATTTTAATATTTTATTTTATAAACATAATTTTAAAAGTGTTAAAATCAGATATTTACATTCTTGGTATTCTCTGCAAATCTTGGCACTTTCCTGCTACCTGCAGATCATGTATGTTTAACTAATGGACCTACACCTACCACTTTGATACACGTTTGATACAGCAAAGCTGCTGTACTGTGCATCAGTTTATGGCTGACAGATGAACAGCAAGCAAATAAGGGGAACTACATAATCATAAACTAAAATATGTTCTCACACACTGAAAAAACAATCTTGTTTTTATTGTGCACCTATGCTAATTTTTGTGTGCAGATCACAAAGTGCCAACAACATGATCAGCTCCTCAGGCCATTCACTTTAGCAGCATCTCATAGTGTTTTTTTCTGTGCAGTAACTAATTAATTATAAATTAAATTAGCCATGAAACTAGAGAGTCACCTAAATATAACAACACATTAAATATTTTTGCCTGTAATAAGTCACCACACAGGTTAGAAAGTGTAGATGGACAGGCCCAGCAATGAGTTGAGGCAGGTATGGCTCCACAAGCCTCACCAACAATGATCTGGACTGATCTGAGAAGAATATTATCAGTGCTGGCCTATAGGATTATAAACATGAGACCAACGTGTCATTATGGAAAAGGCATGAATGTGAAGGGCTATCGAGAGGGTTGGGGCTAATAGGAAGTAGCAGTAGATGATGTATTCATTCATTTAATTCAACATGGCAGCCAACAGCAAGCAAGAAAGTATTAACTCCTACGAGACGTTTGCAGGGTTTCACTCAGCTTTCCACAAATGATGCAAGACGTTGTGTGTAGAATACTGTAATAGACCTTATAGTTGCTGGAAGGTTGCAGTTGCACAACTGCTTTTCACTTCTCAAATTCTATAGGATTTATAGGCAGTGAGATCAGCAACAACAGCTTAAACAGAACACTGACTTCTGGGAAATGACGTGTTAGTAACTGCAGGTGTCTTCAGGCAATGTTCTACTGTAAGGTTTTTACAGAGACAAGAGGCTGGTAGCCAGCGGCTATGAGAGTGTAAACACTCTGTGTTTGTGAAGAAACGAATGAGAATAACTATATACTACATAAAAATATATAACAAAGTGATCTTTAAAAAGAAGCTAAATGTCATCTCTACATTTATGATAGAGTTTCATTCTGACAGCCCGGCCCCGAGGAGGCAAGTGTCACTTCCTCACTTCTAATCCTCTTAATTTTGTAAACATGGTCTCCTGGAATGAAATAAGAGTTCTAAAGCTGATCTGTGTGTAGCAGGTTTATAGAACCCTTTCCCAACCTGCCTGTGTCTGACCTCTCATCTAATTTTACTGTCAAATCACAATTTGTTCTTGTGATCAGGACATATCACAGTCTTACAGCCACATCTACACCCCAGAGGATGATTTGATTTCATATTATTTTATTACCAATCAAAATCTAAAAAGAGAAAAATCAATGTATCTTATTCTTTACATCGTTTGGAATGTTAAGAATGTTTTGCTTTACTTCCTTTCACAACTCATCAAGTTAAGTCACAGGAACCTGAGATAATTTTTTTATCATATATTACATTCACATTAGCCCCTCTCACACATGCACTGGACTCCAGAATTCCTCCGGACTTTACTTGGGTGAGCTGCATGTGTGAACGCAAACACTGGTGTCAACCCACACTGACTTTCTCCTTTCAGCCCCCTAGTACAAAGTCTGTGTAATGTCTGGGTGAGTCTGGGTGTGAACACAGCAGGTAATTCTCCAGGTAATCACAGAGGGAGTGATGCTGTTCCTTGTTACTAGATCTGCTCGAAACAGCATTGTTAAACATGAGAGGAAATATTTATCAGCTTTCTGCTGTTGTATTACGCTTCTCTCCTTAATGAAACTAAGGTTATAAACCTTACTCATAGTTTCTTATCGTGTGATTGGCTCTGTTTTGATGCCGTAACAAAAATCTGCTGATTTCTACTGTGAACTTCTTGTACCACACTGTGCCTCCTGCACTTTCTACACAGAGACACTCCCTCACTGAAACCAAATGGACTATTTCTCCTAATGTGTGAACGTATTTTCAACAGAGAAAGTCCAGGTGGATGCTGCATGTGTGAAAGTTTTGATGGTACATTTGATGGTACACTGACTTGTAATAAGGTGAATGGCCATTGCCACTACATGCCAGGTTTGTAACTTTGGAACCCCATCATGGAAATCTCTCACAAGGACTGTGCCATGCTTTACAGCACCACATCACACACACAACAGCAACGGATCAGAGCCTCAGAAGGTGCATCTAAAAGACGAAGCTGGCTCTGTATTCTTCGTAAGTTCTGATTCAACATGGCACAGGTGGCAAAGACACTGAAGGAAGGATGAGGATAAGATAAAGTGAGAGTGACTTAGCAAGAGACCAGACAGGCTGTTACTCAGTGGAGAACAGAGGTGGTAAGTAACTAAGTACATTTACTTAAGTACTGTACTTAAGTTAGCTTCAGTCAAACTTTAAGCAGAGTTTGATTTAAAAACGAAGCTGCGTCGCACCGTAATCATCTCTCAGTTATTCAGTGGTGTGGAGCCTGGATAACACATCTCTTCTTTGGGAGAAATGGTGAAAACTTCCACATATTGAAGCAATTACTAAATCACCATCTAAGGCTGGCGCTCAGCTCTCACTCTCACTTGCCTGAGTTTGAATTAAAAAGAGGCGGCATCATTGCATAATGACCTCCCTCATTCAGCCATCTACTAGCTTATACTTATGTAATGTAGACCTGCTCCCTGGGAGACATGTACTTGGTGAAAACTTCCCTAAATTGAAACAGGTTTTTTTGTTAGTTACTAAATTATCATCTGAGGCTGACACACTGCTGTGGTTCTCACACATTTAGCTTGTGTGGTTATTGTGTGCACTAGGGAACGGAAGTGTCATACATGTCCGCATTTACTAGATTATTATTGTCAAATAACACTTTTCTCTCACATAAGTTATACTTGTATTATTGTGGTCAATATGATATGGCACACACCTACGCTGTCATTATGCCTTTTGGAGACTACAAGAACATGGAGGCTGTACTGTGAAGAAACTTCTGAAGCTTCTGAACCATGACCATTTTAGGCTTTTACTGTGAAGCTGTCCTCAACTGCAGCATACTGTAACAGTCACATGTACAGGAGACCAGAGCGCTGTTGAGCAGTTTCTTCTGTGCAGTAGAATGTGTATATATGTGTATATATATTATATTGTAAAATCTAAGAATTTATACATTTAGCAGACACATGGGAGCAAGAGAACATGTTTATGGAACATGTCATGGTCTGCAGCTTAAGATTCCTCTAAGACAGAGTTACAGACATATATGTGTGTGTTGGGGAACATCAGGAGATAAATGATGTTTCATGTCTTTAGCCTGAAGTTCGCATTTGAAGTAAAACACACACAGATATAGGCATTAGAAACATGGGGCGCATTTTACCCCAATGTTAAATGCACCCCTTCATATACTGACTTTCTCTACAAGTTCTACTTTGTAAAAGGCTAAATAATCAGAGTATCAGAAACCTAAATATAAAACTTGCACTTACATATGACTATGTGACATTGAATGCAAAAAACAAACAAACAGAAATTTCATTTAGTTGTCAAACATAATATAAAAAAGGCACCCTGGGCAAACACAAAATACAGGATTTAAATAATAATTGTAAAAGTTAAAAGTGGCTATAACTCCAAGTAGGCCTGTGGGAGCAAAGTTACTAGATCCAAAAAACTATTAAACTACTATGATCAGTCTGCGTTACAAAGTTGCTTCTAAGGCTCTAGGACTCCACACATCCACAGTGAGAGAAGCTCTCTGAAAATGCAGAAGACAATGATGAACCTTCACAGAAGTGTCTGACCTTCCTAAAATAGTCAGAGCACAGTGATGACTCATCCAGGAAGTCACAAAAGTCACCTGCTCTGTAAAGGTCACTTATCATAATTACACTATGTGATAGAGACTGGAGAAAAAACCTACAGCAAAGCCAGAAGAACATTAAGCATGAGCATGAAGTTTTACCAGCATCCACCACATATAGTCTTTGACATCACATTCACAGCAGATGTGGCTCTCTCAATGAGCTCCATAAATCCTAACAACACTTAGTCATCCCGTATATCATGTGTTTTAACCTATTTTGGTATTGTCCAAGAACATTTATGCAACACCTATCAAAACTAGAAAACAAACCCTGGGATTCCTAATAATGACATGAGAAGTGGAAGGAAAAGTGACATGAAAGTAGGATGTGAGAACTTTCTCTTATTAGATCTTATTAGTGTTCTTCAGACACAGTCGTGGAAAGAGGAAAGAGGAAGCCAGAGTACAGAAACACATGATTTGAGACAAAACAGACTTTTGCTTTGTCCATACATTGTGTGTCATGGCTGATATTCAAGGTGCAGTAAAAATAAAACACACACTCATGCTCACTTCTGTGTAGTTGTGAGGACAATCACTGACATACTGTCTCCTATAAAACCATAAAGCTACAAAAACACATTCTTCACAGCCTCAGGAATCATAACACACTCTGTCTGTGTTTGTGCCTGAGAATGTACCTGAAGTGTGTGTGTGTGTGTGTGTGGACTCACTGTGGCTGACTGAATGCAGTTTAACTGTTTTAGAGATCTTCTCTTCATAGTTAGGTGTGCAGGACTTCCGGCTGACTTTGGACTTGAACAGAGTGTTGACCAGTGTGGACTTCCCCAAGCCGCTCTGACCTGCAGACACATAAAACCAATCCTTTTGAACATTGTCTAAGTGTGTGAGAGTTTTAAGTATTTACTTCACCTCTGTAGTCGAGCAAAGTCATTCCTAGTCTCTTGACCTTAAGTATCCCACAGTATTAAAAAAATTCAAAACACACAATCATCAAAATAGTGTTTAGAGTGTTAAAATCTGCTCTATAGTTACCAGCTGCAACATGTTAATGCAATAATAATTAGAATGCAATATCATTGTCATGAATGTGAAATGAAGGTTACATCTCACTGCCTAGTGCTCCCACAGACTTCACTCACACATACTGTATTTGCATACAGGAGCACACACAGGTAGAAAGGACAGAGCAGGAGATATAGTTCACACCTTTACGCCTAGTAAATTATAAAGCTAAAAAAACATAAAGTAAACAGTGAGCATACTTGAGTTAATAAACTTCCTGTTTTTAATCACACAGCAGAGGAGGTTACAGGAAAGAACAGACAGCCCCAGCTCTCGAAACCACTTCCTCCTCACAGAACTATACTTCCTCTTGAAAATCTATTCTCTCAATAGGGGAGGAGAATAAAAGTCTGTAGATGCAGGACATTCATTGTGACTTAAGTGAAAGGCAGAACATCCTGATGACCTGCTGCCCATCATATGAGCTTTCCTATTGGTCAAATTGTGAGCTTGCCACAGTGGAGAGCTTTGCTGAGTGGCTTAGAAGAAACTGGCCTCTCTGTAGAGCTCTGTGATTGGCTAAAGCACAGCAGGGTGGCTAGTTTGAATCACTGAAAGGGCATTTTTGTGGAGGAATGTTGGCTCTGCCACACACACACACACACACACACACACACACACACACAGCAAGAGAGGCAGAGTGTTGTGTATGTGTGGCACAGTGGCAGGTGAATGGAAGAGAAAAGAAGCATGAGCTGGATCAAAAAGAAGGTTTTTTGTTTTTATAAAAATGTGGCAGCTAATTCACGTTGACTCCATTAGAAGCAATACTGGACTCATTTTTCTGTATCACTGCATGATCATCTCACTGTGCAAACTGAATGACAAACTCATGCTACAGCAAGAAATCACACATAGCCTGTGTTTAGGTTTGGGTGTGTGACACTCACCAACCACCATGATGTTGAACTCAAAGCCAGCCTTCATGGTCTTGTGCCTCATCTGGTCCAGCACTGCTTCAATGCCCACGTAGCCAAACAGATCAGTACCCCGGATGATGCTTATCTGGTGGCCTGGCACAGACTGACACCGCTCCACCTTCACCTCTGCACCCACCTCCTTCTTCATCTCTCCTTCCTCCATTCCCTTCTCCCTTCCCTTCTCCTCCATCTCTGTACGAACCTCTACGCAGTTCTCCTCTTTGTCTGTCAAGGAATTCTGAGTATTGATGTTGACAACTTGTCCTTCTCTCTTGCTCTCGTCGCCTCGCTCTTGTCCCATGATGCCTCTCTCTTTCTCCTCTCTCTCCTCCATTGGGGTGAGTGGGTCTGTCTCCAGCTCTCCAGCAGTTTCTGTGGGCAAAGAAGCAGATAAAGATCAGAGAAGACATCCAGTTGCTGCTGTCATTCACAGCTAATTCACCAGAAAGCACTGGTTGCATAGTGCTACAGAACACTTCCTTGCTCTGTGTCAGTACAGGTGTCAACCAACTGTGTTGATGTGAACTGACATCCACAAAACACTGGGTTTTGTGGTACAAACTTTCATTTCCCAGAGGGAAATTCCTGCACCTGGACGGGCATCAGGGGGTCACAAGTAAAAAAAAAGTGGCATGGGCACAGGTAGAAATATACAAAATGTGGGAGAGTAGTGATTGGTATGGAAGTATGGAAGTATGGAAATGAAAACTGAAGTTAAATTAAAAGCACAGTTGATCTTTAACATAATTATATCACATCTAATTATCATTGTATACTTTAGAATGGTACACGGTCTGAACTTATATAGTTCTTTTCCTTACTGGTACCCAAAGCTCTTTAAAACGCTGCTTCTCTTTCACCAAAGCAACCATCCAATGCGCTGAGTATAACACAATAGTAAACATTGCCCCTGTTAAACCCTGTGCACCACAGCATTCAAATGTGTTTAACTGATGTAAGCGTAAGGTACAGATAAGATCGGGTACAGACTTGATTTAGACGTGAGTGTGGGTAATGGGTTGTGTCCTTTGTCTGTATGGGGCGGGTCTGGGTGTGAAAGAATCAGACAGCAAAACCATGACCTGACATTTCTACATTTCTAGTTGTGTATCTACATTTATACAACAATGTAAGATTGTGTCAGAACATGTGTTGGTCGTCCTTGTGCTACGCTACGCTAACAACAGCCAGAGACACACAATTAAATCTCACTGACTGAAATCTAATAAGCTTTAACTTACATTGTGCTGTTACTTTTTACCACTGTGATCTAGTGCAGTTTTATATGGTGCATGCATGTATTTGATTTCCATGAACACAATTCTATGTGTATCTGCATCAGCTATATTAATAGTTCAGCAGAGGTAAAAGAATAGTGCAATATTAAGTTCCATGTTTGTAAATTAATATTGCACTATTATCTCGCCATAGAACAGGCAACATGAAAAGGTCAGACCTCTGAAGTCATCACAGGTGACTAGGAACTATTGTTGGTTCCCAAAGGTATGCTTACACACACTTTTCAGGACTTAGCTGGCATAGTAACTGAAGTCCATCCCTTCTCTTACCTGTGTGTTTGTGTAGTGTTGTCTGTGCTGTAAGAGGATTGGATTGGCACTGAGACTTCGCTGTGTGATTTGTGTGTGTGTTTGTGTGCAGGCTTATAAATCCTCTCAAACACAATTATAACACAGTCATGTGAAACCAGCATGGCCGAAACATGTTTGTGAGTGTGTTCTCCTCAATAAGCTGTACTATTTTAATAAGCCTTACTCTCAATATAAACACACACACACACACACACACACACACACACACAGGTTCTTGGTTAGCGTTAGTCTGCATAATTTGATCAGCTATAAATATCCAGCCGTGCAACCATTGGAACAAACTAATCCTCATGAGTCAGGACAGTGAAGGGCAGACAGACATAGACCAGTCTGGGTTTTTAAAGCTTCATTATATTTTACACTTTAGTGAAGCAGGAAGTGTTTGAAGGTTGAAGTAATATGAAATAGCATGGTGTAGCATGAAATATAAAAACAACCTTAATAGTGTGATTGTGATACTATCAAGGTTATCTTGACCAACTTGGAGGCTACACATAACCTGAGTCACAGAAATGAAGATGTGGAATTTTATTTGGCTGTTAACAGACACTGAGGGTCTAACATAATGCAGGAAATTGGGAAATGTAAATACCCGTTATTAAAATTATTATGTGTCATCAGCTACAGTGGTTGATTATCTAAATATTTAAAATACACGCAGAAATATACAAGTCAGTTGCAGCAGTAATACAAAGGAATACAATTAATAGTCTGTGTATAAGCAGTTTTAGTCCAACTGACAGCTAAAACAACTGAAATGTACAGTATGTGGTAACTAATTATTGGTTTGATTAAAAAAGGTTTACATGGTTTGTTTAAACTAAACTGTAACTGGAGGTATGTGGAGAGAAAAGTACAAAAAATAGGCAAAGTAACCAGTGTGGACACACACATTCACAGTTTGTGGTGACTAGAGATGCATGTGAAAGGCAAACAGTGAGGCTAATTACAGAAAAGACACAGATAGAACCCTAGACACTGTTTACTTAGGGAGACAGGAACACAAATGAAAGCAAGACACAGACTGTGTCTGTCTACATTTAGACATGTAGTCTACATGTAGCACTTTGTCATGATGTGGGTAATGACTAGAACCTTACACACACCTCCTTCCAATGAGTAAAATGATTTATCATCTAGTTACAACACTGGGGAATTCAAACTTGCTTTCTTCTTGTTGTTTTCTTCTTTGTAAAGTCACTATGTCCACCAGGCAGCATTCACCCTGATAATGAAACACCAGTCCTACATCAGCGTACTATAGTCAGGATGTCATAAATATTTCCTATGTATTATGTCAAAATGTTTTGTATATTAACAACAAAAATGAAGAGGTAAATGCTGTTGCCTCTGATTCTGTGTTTCTGTCAGGTTTATGTTTCCTGTTGTTGCTATGAAAAAAGGGTAATTTAGAACACTGTATAATGTGCTCAGTGAGATAGAGTACAAATATTCTAGCAGATTCAAATGAAAATACACAGTGAACTATGAGCTACAATAGTAGTGGATGTTAGTGTAGTAGTGCATTTCCACACAAGTTTTGAGTTTATCTAAAATGGTGGTAGCGTTTCTGCAGAGTTTCAGATTCAATTTTTCCAAAGTACTCTTGAACCCATGTGGCTATATGGTAGCATGACGATTTCTCATGCAACGCTGCCTGAGGCCCCAGAGGTCATACACATTCAGCAGTGTTTTTCTGCCACTGCACAAAGATTTCCTCGAAGTTTCTGAATGGTTTTATAGTATTATGAACTGTAGATAATAAACCTAAATCTGTTGCAATCTTGGAACTTTTAAAGTGGCTGACAATTCTCAATTCTGATAAAGTTTAGCACAAAGCAGTGACCGTTGACCCAGAGGTTTTGGTCGTTACCAAATAACCTGGTAATATCCTCCATAACCAGTATAAAAATATATGAATATTTTGTAGTGCTGTTTCAGACAGAAAACTTTAAATTTGGTTATATTTACAAAATGTAATTAGGTTGGTCAGTGAATGTTAGTGAATTTCTTTGTACTTTTGTTATTAATGAGTTCAAGCACATCAACAAAACCTAAGAAGTCCCAGTTCTTCTACAAATGGGGTCAGCACATTACAAACAAAGATTTACCAATGATGATAGAAGAATATCACAGAGCAGTTATACAACACGAAAGAATCAAAGTATATTGGGTTAAGTAAGTAAACAGATATTTGTTGTGCCTTTTTAAGAAATATAGTCAGCCTATAATCAACCTTTCATGCACTGATTCACCAATCACAACACTAAAAACCTTTGTCATCCCATACAATGATGGCAGAGGCAAAGATGTTGTAACCTCACAATTGAACATGTTTTAACCCATGTCTTCCAGTGCTTCCCCAGCGTCATCCTCTAAACGCTTACAAAACACAAAAACCCAGCAGTTTTCTGGAAGTTGAGTCATGGCAACTGAACCTCACCTGGATGACTGAGAATCTTCACAGACTCAGTTAGCAGCAACGACCTCACCCACTGTGCTCTTTAGGTGTTAATGCACATATGAATATCAAAACATTAAGCTGAGGCTCGTTAGGTAGGTGGAGTGCATTTACATGCTGAAACATTTGGTCTGTGAGAGTCATCGTCCTCTCTAAACAATTGACAAAATGTTCGTATTCAACAAATGGTGTGAAGGCACATCCATCATCATGACATATCATGGGATGAAAACTGTTAAACCAGGGTCACTGACCAAAATGTAACATGTCCAATCAGCATAGGTTTCTTTGAATTGGGCTTTTATTCCTGCTCGTCTTAAATATATATTCTTCAAATTAATTATTTTGCCACCAGACAAAGCAAAAGTCTAACTCTGGACAAGATGTGATAAATTGCATAAATGTACAATGGTGCACATACTTCAGAGAGTCTCCCTTTGAAGGCGTTCATATGTTGGAATGACATGTGTGTGACAAAGTTACAAAAGACATCTACAGCAACTGTCAAATGCAACAAATTGTGCATGTCATTGTGCCTGCACGAAGGCGTTAAGATGCTGCTTGACAATCAGACAATGACTTCATCTGAAACAGTCTGCGGCCTTTAATCTGACTCTCTACCATGACATGCTCAAGCCAAGCCCAGCTCACTCAAACCTTGTCAATGACAGACCAAGACCTTCAAGCTTAGGTGTAAGCCTTAACTATGTTACCTCAAAGGCTTTTAAGTCCTGTACAGCTTGCTCTGACCGTCAGCCTGTACATAAATGTATGATAAGTCACGAACTGAGTTTACATGCACCTAAGTAGGCATGTTACAAACAAATTTACATGGGTAATCCGGGACTGACTTTACATGCTCTATAGTAACCATGAAGTGTACTGCATGCATAATGAGAGATCGGATTTCTGTACCTCATACTTAGTTTATAAAAACCTATGGACATAGACTTATTAGATGTCCACTGGATACATTGTCTTAGCTTTAGTCAGATTTTGGGTGTGGCCTGATTTAAAAATAAGAAGGCATCACTACATATCTGTTCTTTGATGCAGCAATTCCACTCTGCTACCTCCACGATTGTCGTTTACATGACAGTGAAACACATCTGCATACCCAAGAAGGATGACTCTGGTCGTTAACAGCACTGATGGTTAACAACAGCCACCAGCTTGTTAAGGGGGCAGAGTAAAAGAAAAAAAGAGAGCTTAAAGTTGGGCACAAGGCTAATGTGACGTAATAACGTGCTGAGCTGACAGAATTACTAAATCATCTGCAGTGAAGTGAAGTGCTAAAATATGACTGAGAGTTGACTGTTTCACATGAACACTCCAATCACACATGCACACCTCTAAGCTGCTCAGTACAGCCACTTTGTAACTTGTGGCCTCTCTGCAGCCGCTGTGGTTAAGGGTCTTGCTCGGTGCATTTTCACTTGTCTCACTCAGATTTGTTCCTGCTGGTCCCAGAGTTAAACCGATGACCTTCTGGCCACACGCTTGATTCTCTCACCCTGCATATGAAAGCAGGATCTTGTGGTGCATTGCAGAAAGACACTGAATCAGATCAAACTCAATTTTCCTACACTGAAAATAAATGAGAAGGGCTGAGGGCTTTTCATGCAGTCATCCCTAACTTAATCTGTTTCAGCAAGCTGCAGGTCTGCTGTACAACAATCCAGTATCATTTCTGAACAGTTATATGTAAATGTACCAGGATTTGTCTTTTCACAACAGACTTCCTCTTGCATACGAGTAGGAAGGAAGCAAATACACACAAACGCACACACTTTGTAGAAGTTGCTCAAGATCAACTGTCACCATGCTGACTATGCTATTGACAAGTTTACAGTTTGCTAAAAAACCTCTTATTATAAGTAGGAACCCAGCACACTACTGATTCCTCTAGCAACGCAGGTGACATCTGATAAGACAAATTCACAAATAACGTCATTGTAATTATAGAAGTATATTAGCTGCTACTTGTTATTACTATAAAACACAGTAACGAACAGTCAATGTTGCCTGCATATTTACTGTTCAGACTAGTGTTCCCTGAGTTCCTTCAGGGAGCAGCTTCTTTGACCCAAACAAAGATGGCTGGATTGCCAAAGAGATGTGGCTTTGTTATATAGCATGGTCATATACTGAGTGTCTGGTTAAATGAAGATTTTGTAAAATAATAATTCCAGTTTATGTCAGTTAGTTCCATTGCTGGTTTTCTCAACCAACTTCCAACTTCACTTTCTGATTCTTATTGCTGCTCAGGAGTTTGCAGCTTGCAGTAAGTCTTATTCAGCTGGTGGGTTGTAGTGCCTACACCTCTGCTCTGTAAAAGTGTCACTTACTGGTCACAGCTCTCACTCTCTGTCTTCAGCTGTTGTTGTTTTCCTTGGCTGACCTGTTTTGTGTTTATCGCTCAGTACACTAGTGGTTTGTTTCCTTTTCAAGACAGTATAAATTGTTGTATTGGTTATGCCTTTGATAGTTTTTCCCTCTTTTCTCTGTTCTTTCTAGTCTGCATTTCTGCCATAGACAACTCTCTGGTTTGATTTATCAAGTTTAACAAAGGGTAAACCTAAAGCTAAAGTAAAAGAGTAGTCATTTAGAGCTAGTTATTGTTTGAAAATCAGTCTATCAGGACATTGACAACTGATTCTGGTTAACCAGAAACATTTGTCACATGTTCCAATGCCTTTAAATATATTGTGTTGAAATTTGGGTCATCTGATAAAAAAGTGCTATATTCTATGTTGTTTTACACAGCTATGTGTAAATACCATAACACCAAAGATGAAAACCTAATAAAGAGACTTAATAGGTGTGAAAATAGCAATAGTTATGGATGAATGATATAAATAAATAAAAGATCAATATTTACACTGCACATATTACATTACATGACTTCAGGATAAGTGGAGCTTCTTTGAAAGAGTGGTACATAAATAACTGAGAGCAGCATGGTAGATAGAGGACGTGCTTGGTAGTTTTTACAATTTACTTTGTACAAGTGTATTTGTAAACCTTGTAAAAAACAAAACCTTGTTGGCAAACCAGAAGTTTGAGTACTTGCAAGCTACAATTTCATGTATCGTTACCGATTTTAAGAATCTGATTCAACAGTTTGTAAGAAGCCACCCGAGGCCCAACAACCCCTCACCCCCATTCAGACCGCCAAAGTGGACCAGTCCTGTCAGCTTTCATTGTTAGGCCAGGAGACTAAGCGTACCCCACTGATATCCACAGGGGATGAGGGAAACTAAAAGAATCCTACCTTCTCTTTCTTTCATTCACAAAGGCCAGTTGTGTGACTCTCTGGTTGGTAGGGAAGGGCTCGCAGAAAAGATGGAGATGGATGAACTCCCTCTGCCTTCTAAATTCCTATTTCTGCAAAGTTTGCCCACACTGATGGTCCTGTTTTCTCTCTTATCCCTTCTCCCTCTCTCTGGTTCTTCCACATGTCAGGAGGCGTGTGAAGAGTAGAGAAGGGGTGAGAGAGTCTGAGAGGGAGGTAGGGGGTGTTGGTAGCTAAAAGCGGTTCCAGGATCCATTCACATGCAAATGGCCCAAGGAGCTTCCACTAATCCCTGAGAAGAGAAGGGCAAGCCCCCTCCCTCCCCCTCCCGTAGCCATGGCTGAGCTGCCAGTGAGTGAGTGTGGGATGGAGGCGCAGGACTGCAGCCACCGCTGAGTTCCAAGTGGCTCTGACCTATAAAACTAATTAGCTGAATTCAGCTGTGATTCTCTAAAGACACTCACCATTAGGCTTTACAGTTTTTTATCATTTCTCTCTCTTAATCTGTAAATTTACTACATTTAGTTTTTCATATTACAATGCATTGGCTAAGGCACTAAAACCTCTCTGAAGTGTCTTCAGAGACTTAAGCAGAGGCAGCCATCCTAAATACATGATAAGTGGAGTGGAGTGTTAGAGCTTCGCTCGTTCTTTTTTTATTTCTGATTTTAAAATACTTAAATTGAGACTAGGAGCAGTTATTTTAAAAGTAATGTCCTGTTTGTAGTGTCATCAACTATAGACAAACCAGTAAAGAACAGGGACTTTGTCAGAGTTACGTTACAGTATGAAATGGAAAGCCCATCATTTGGTAATGCTAGGTTGGTATATAATTGCATCATGCATTAAATTTTCATGCAGTGGAGCAACTTTTTATGAGTGCTCATACTACAGATTAGAATATTCCTACAGATAATGTCATCTAAAATTTTATCACTATCACAGTGATGCAGCCAATTTTTCTCCTTTGCCAAAAACTATTAATCAGAACTTAATGTAATCATGCGATGAAATTACCAGAATCAACAAAATCTTTGAAAGACAGACTTTGCAGAACTTCTTCATTGACAGCATTCCAACTGAGACCTTCAGTTTCTCCTTAATATACAATCATTTCTTACAGAATCTCATGTTACAACACTGGGAAACATCTTTCAAGCTTCAGATTCTTAGTCTTGTGATTATTTAGAGAAATGTGCCCACATTGCTAACCACTTTCCCAGAGGTCAGTGCTGATATCAGCTCTGAATAAGCCTCAATGAACTTCAAGGCAGACATTAAGGTCAGATCATGTGATACGTTTTCTGCACTAGTGGAGAGAAAACTGCATTTGGTTTTAGAGAAAATGTGTTTTCACTCACAGGAAGAGGTGGAGACACAGAGAAATTTGAAAAACGTGACATGTCAGAGAAGAAAAATGAGGAAGTGTAGGTGTATTATGAAAATGATTTCCGGGGTTTTCACACAGCTGGTGCCAAACAATCAGAGTCACGCCCACACTCCTAAAACCGCTGTTAAGCATCACATGTAGCAGTATAATTGCACTCACAAACAGCAAATGATCTGTCACAGCTCATCTAATTACTCACAATATTGAGTAAAAATCCATCTCCTCACATTAAAGCACATAATGATTCATATCTCCTCATAAGACCTCATAGTACCATATCATCCCAGCAGAACACTTCACTCTCAGAGTGCAGGTCTACTTGTGGTTCCTAGAGTTTCCAAATGTAGAATGGGAGGCAGAGCCTTTAGCCAACAAGCTCCTCTCCTGTGGAACCAGCTCCTAGTTTAAGTTCCATCTACCTTTAAAACTAGGCTTAAAACTTTCGATTTTGATAAAGCTTATAGACAGAGTTGGTTCAGGTGACTCTGAACCATCTTTTAGTTATGCTGCTATAGATTTAGACTGATGGGGGACCACCCTTGAAACACTGAGCTCCTCTCTTCTCTTCTCCCCTTTTATGTGCCACCATTGCATTTAATTAACGTTGTGTCTTCTCTTGTCCATAGTTGTGCTTCTTCGTCTCTGTCTCTACCTTTCTGCAGATATTCCCAGTCACAAAGCTGGGGAAAGCTCACATTGTGTTGTCCACCAATTGTTGTTTCTTTAGCTGCTTTAATGCACTGGAAACCTGAACTTCTCCAGACTTTACCAAGGTGAGCTGCATGTAAGAATACAAATGTCCAAGGTAATTAGCCCAAACATTTAAAGCGTGAACCAACTAGTAGTCCGTGTGAGCCTATGTGCAAACACAGCAGGTAACTGTCCAGTATTAATAGTGAGCGAGTGGGCATGGACTTTTATATCTGACCTAAACAGTTAGGCAGACGTTCCATCATGAGCCTGGCTTTGCTGTAGTTTTCTTCTGTGAAAGGAAGCTCGTACTGTTCAACTGGGCTTGATGGGTTTTCTACATAATAATTCTATAAGGTCTTACTGTTACTAAGTCAATTGTCTTGAAGTAATTATGTGATTTAGTGTTATAGAAATAAACTGAAATGCACTTCCTATGATTTTGCATTTTGAATGATGAATACACACTACCAACACCTGCTGGTATTTCCTAGTGCCACTTTTTGGCTCAGTCGAAGGCGACGGGAGGCGACGCAACAGACAAGTCAAGTTTTTTTGATGTTGGATTAGTGTGTCATGGCACATAGATACAGAAACAGCCAAAACATCCATGAGCCACACTGTTGCATAGGGTAACATGTTCCTTCATCACAATGAACACACCCATACTGTAGTTTACAAGATCTTTCTGCCAAGATACAACACATGTATTACTTCCTCCTCTTTGTTTGATAAAAAGCACAGAGAGTAGCTGTTTTTTAATAGCCTTTTAAAAGTAAAACATTATATAGTATGCCACACTTCTGCTCATTTCTGATTATGGTTGCCCAACCCATTTATTGGCAATATCAATATAACCACTGTTCCAATAACTAACCCAGCTATACAGTTAATACATAGACATTACTCTCAATCGTGACAAGCATTAAAGCGTTGTGAGCAGTCCGTCATTTTTGTTTGCACTAGTTTTAATTGTATCAACACACTCTGCTCTCTGCCAACACACAACTGACAAGCATGCAAACTAGTTTTCACATGTTCAGATTGAAGTGTCAACCCTGCAACACTTTCAGCAGAGACCAACTAGTGCCTGACTAACAGTGAAAAGCAGCACATGAAGAAAAATCCAGTTCGTGTAACACAGAAGACGGAATTCCAGCTTTAATAGCTGAAAATAGGAAGGAGAGAGCTGTTCTTTACCTGGTGTGGAGACACAGCAGTCAGCAGTGACACACACATACAACTGGGCAGGATGTTGTTTCACTGCCTGTGTGTGTGTGGAGGGGCGTGGCATTGTGTTTGTATCTGTGTCAGAGGATGATACATTTCCTGGCCCATAGTCTGTTTCCTGATCCTTTGCTGCCAACAGAATACTTTTAAATGACTACAACAGTACACATTTCACCTTAAGTTTTGACAACTTAAATTCTGGCAACTAGGTTGTTTGTGATAAACAGGGCAAGGTATAAACTCAGTAAAGTGTAATAAATGGCAACAAATCTGCATATTTCCCACCTTGTCCTGACAGAATTTAAAGCTGCATTAATTGAGTTATGGCCACTTGAGGGCAGCAGAACACGATGAAAACATCTGACATCAACTGTATCTGTCGATTACTGCTGAGCAGGTTGTGGACAGTGGGTTTATTAGCAACTATGTGCTGAAAAGTGCTGCCAGCTGCTAAAGGAAACAAAGTTAATAAAAATGGAGCTTGCAGACCATCAAAACAAAATGATCAGCTAAAAGAGGCTCAAAAGCACCATGGACATGAGGGAAACTGTGGGTTTGTCACTTTACACATTACACATAAGAGGAAGTGCCTTGATTTGACACATTACAGTCTATTTACAGGTACTAATGCATATTTAGATATAGAGCTATGTACCGTCTAACACAAGTGATGTCACCTAAGGTACAGAACAAGCACTGGGGGAAGGACTACAGCATTCAGAAACGGTTTCACTGCACACATGGACATGGCAGTGTTGTTTTAAGATGGACCTCTGTATGTTTGGAGCATGATCAGTGGTCAAGTCACATTCTGTCACATCCTCTGCTTTGTATATAAAATTTGAAATACAAAAAAGCACATTTTACAGTTGTGCCTCTCCTGTGCTGTGCTGCGTGTGCTGCAGTGATCACTTTGAACACATCTAGTTCTGGGCCTGCTGTTCCTCTCTTTAACTTTAAATGACACAGAGCTAGTGAAATGCTGAGAGGTGACAGCATTCCAACATCACCCACATTATATTATTCCCAGACACTACACATTCCCATCCTACTCCTTCAACCCACACTGCACATGAAATACAGCTTCTCTGTGTGATATTCTGTGAAAATTGTTACACATACTGTCACCATCCAATCACTTCAGGCTTGTCACAGTTTAAAGGTAAACATTAAATTATTTTGTGTAAACCTTGTGATGGTCATTGAAGTTTTATTAATGTACAGCTCATGTACTGAGCAATCTAATATTTAGTTTGCTTCATTGGTTCAGGTAACATTGTGATTGATCACAGATTAATTTACCTTCACAGCTCTTAAAAGTTAAAATTATAATTTCATAATAGTCAGAGACATTTAACTTATGCTGATTGATGCCATATCACATTAAGTTTCACATGTTGCTGTTTTAAGCAACTAAATTATAAAAGCACTCCATTACAAGAACATGTCCTGCATTCAGTGAAGTAAAAGTACAGACAGAATATTATCCACTTTTTTTCTACTTTAAGCTACAATAACTTATTAGTATCAAACACAAACTGAAGTCACTTTATTTTACTCAGTGGACTGAATTGACTGGATGGAATTACAGCCCCACTATGCCTCACTGCATATTTTCTATGGGACATAGAAATTCTCCCAAAACATAATAATATTTCCTTTATTTGCCAGGTATGTCACATTCTTTCTGTTATCTAGTCCATGTCAGGTGAGATAGTTTTACTTCAGTAAGCTCATTCAGTTTGCTATGGTACACTAAAACAGTCACAGACATGTATCTGACAACTTCTCCAGGGGTACCCCTTTATCCTGCACCTAGAGGTGCTCTTGGTGATACAAGCTGGCAGCCAGATGAAAACCAAGCACAGGAAAATGTGTTAATTTAACCCCTTTGGGATACGACGCTGTCAGTGATATAGAATCTGTCTACTTGAGAGCCTGTGGGACATGATGAAGCACATCAGTGCTTCCCCCAAGTGGTGAAAAAGGCCACCTGCATTATATTTCTCCAACACACACACACACACACACACACACATACTGTATAAAGGCAGAAACGCCAGCGATCGCAGCAGACGTGCAGAGGTGAATGAGAGGTGAAGCATGTGGCATTTATCTAAACTATCTGTAAACTCTGTGAAGCTAAACTAAACTATCACACACATCAACAGTGAACACAAAGGCACAAGCACAGAATACACAAACCCCTTCTCAACCTAATCTCTCCGCACTCTTAATGTTCCTGCAGTTTTTCTGTGAGTTAGATTTGTTTGTCTTTTTCAAGACATGTTTATATGACACATATAAATCTTGACAATACAAATAGGACACCTAAAGCACACTGGCCAACACATTCATTATAACTTTATTAATTAATGATCATAGTAAACCCTGTAGCTATCAGTCCATGTTCATTGAACTAGGTGGCTTAGTGGGATACATCTTAAGTCTTTTCTCCCTTCACATGATACCTTATGATGTCAGTGATGTTCCCACTTACTATGAGCCCTGGACAGGGGTGTGTATTGTGTGTTTTTTACAGTTTAGGTAAATGCATTAGGGTTAGGGTGACGTGCCAATGTAATCGATAATGCTGAATATGTAAATACACCAGTTTGCATGCAATATGTTGATGTGTCACAATGTTTATATTCACACCAAATTAGCGCAGCTCTCACTCTGACATGCTGAAAATGCATCTTTATTCCAAATGGTGTCATCAAAAACTGTGGGATTCTCTCAACAGAGACCCAAAGTTTAGTTAATAAGACCTATTGCTTCAAATTAAATGATTAAATTCATTATTTAAAGTGCTTCACTCTGTTGAGAACTGCATAATGTACCGAGGCTCACCCACCAAAACATGCTCCCTTATCACATTAACACATATTACATTTTTATGTTATGAAAGACTAATAGTAACCTTGTCAAAATGGTCCAATTTTACAGACATCTTTTGTATAATGGGTGTCTTCAGAGATAGATCCTAATGAGTCTGATAATCCTGTTACTTTTCCCTCACCATCACAAATACCACATTTACCTCAGGGGACTTTACAATCTGAACTACATCCTTCCCAAAAAAACTTAAATGGGAGGAATTTGTGGAGAAAATATAGTTTACATGAATAAACCACATGTTTTCAAGTTTTCAGCCGTCTGGTTTAATTATGTAATTTACAGGTTGTTTGCAACTAACAGAGTACTTTGTGTATTTTAATTTATACGTGATGAGCATTTGGAGCCGTGTTTTGAAACCCGTGGCTCCAGCTCAGTGAAAAAAAAAGAAAGCAAACAAATATCCTGCATTCACGTCACAAAACCAAGTCTGCCTGCGTGCAATGTGTTGTGGTTTACAGAAGTAGGGAGCTGTTGCACATTTCAGGAACACTCCAGAAGAAAGAGGATTTTTGATTTTATTTGAGGAGAGTTTTGAAGACACAACTTTTATTGTTTAAAAAAGAATTAGAACTACTTTATTTATGCCTGTGGGGGAAATTGTTGTTAGCAAGCTGCTCATGGATGATGGCGTTACTTCTAAATATCAGTGCCTTCTCCAAGGACACCTTGACATGTGGTCAAGACGAACCAGGGTGGGGTTTGTGAACAGCTGTCCCATATATACATGACAACAAATAAATGAACTGTTAGAAAAAAATGCAGTTTATAGTTTCCCACAAAAGGCAAATACAATTCAAACAACAACTGAGAGGCTCCAACATGCAGTATATATATCAGTATCCCACAACTGTGGCAACCTATCACTTGCCTTTGTACGTAGGCCATACGTTAACAGAGTAACATTAAGCCAGAGTGGCTGTCTGTCAGGGACACTACAGAATGTATGTTATCTGTACGAGGCGTTCGAAATGTTTATATAGTGCAAACAAGTAAATCTTTTTATGCCTAATGAAGAATAAAAATACAGGGGAAAGAAGTCTAGCTTAGCCTTTTATAAAGTGGCAGAATGCAAGTAGTGTTCACAGGACGAACACCAGTACAGTATACAGGTCGGTATAAGTGTTGCTGGTTTCATCTCTCACAGAACCAGCTGATGTTTTCTGACAGACTGTCCTTTTGGTCAGTGTATGATGCCCAGTCGACTGCAGCGCAGGAAAAGCATTGAGCAGAATATACTATATGTCTGTATATTTCTGTAGGAACTCACAGACTTATTCATGATGATTTAAGATTGTATAGTAACATGTTTAGGCTAGTGTAATGCATGCATCATCCTTTAATAAGCTACTGTAGCTCTTCAAAAATCTGTCAACATTATTCTGGGCACTTAGACAAACAGACATTTTGACATTTAAGTAGTCTCATTATACTTAACTGTCTTACACGCAACTATGCAAGAATTCATAACAAATATGTTTAGGGTTGACTGAGGTGTTTATTGTAGTGGGGTGTGTTCACATCAGCATGGTTTATTGTTTATGGGCATAGTTAAGCAACCACAATCACATTCTGTTAAGACTGGAAACAGGTCTGCCTTTCTGTCCTGCACAGTATATTCACAACTGTATATCACATACCTGCTAATTCCAACTCCAAGAAGATAAAGTATATCACAGCTTGCTTTTGGACAAACAAACACACATACAGACACAGACCAGTGGCAGCTATCTACTGCTCTATCATACAAAAGACACAAACCTTCTGGTTCATTCTGATTGGACTATAGCAGGAAAACAAGATGTGGCAATTCAAGCAGTCAAATTCAGGAAACACATGGAGAGTAACCCAGTGTTTCCTCAGCTTTGAACAAGTCACTTTGTTTCCATTGTTTTTGTGAGTATGTGAGAAAGTGCGGACACAATTTGGTTTCTTTAATAACATTTGTTCATTTGTGTGTATGCTGATGTTTCCATGTGCTGATCGTGTAGTCTGTGAAGGTTTTGTTTCTTGTGTGTGATGGAAGGACAAGAGGAAACTGCTATTGTTGTAAGACTGAAGGCAGAAGTACCAACCACTCCCTGTTTCTCCCACTGGGTCTTTTCACAAACACAATTGATGTGTCTAATTGTGTGATAAAGTTAAGCATTGCTTTGGGCTGTTCATACAAAACAGCAGCAGTGGGGGCACATGGGCAGAACTAGACAGACTGACAGGCGAATCATATCAGCCTCTTTTGCCCATGGAACACCCTGAAGTAGACATTTAGAGCCAAAAGCTTAATTCTTGGAACAGTCGATTCTACAATAATTCACTGGGTGGTTTAATGTAGGTGCTAGTAAAAGGTCAGTGTGCCACAAAAACATGTGGATTTAACTTCATGCACAGAATTGCATGAAGGGGGACAAAGGGGGTCCAACTCCCTGAGATTGTTGCTAGAGGAAATGATAGCACCTTAAGTGCAGTAATAAGGGAGAGTTACAGCCTTTTATGCCATGTTTCCTCCAGAAACATGCAGTGTGACTTAGGCTAGGGGTATACTTGCTGTATGCATGTAGGACACGGGTGCATTATCTGTGCCATTGTTCACATACTTCATTATCTAGTTTGTGTCTGTCTGGAGAGTTTAAAAAGGTCAGCCACATGGGGGCAGACAAGGGCCTAATCCTCCTTGGCTGAAAAGAAGGTCTCGTCCTCATGAACTTCTGTTGATAGCGGTATAAGAAGCAGAAGAAGAGGAAAACCTTAAATTTTTACATAACATGAGAGGAAAGACATGAAGTTATCCAATGAAGAAATTATAACGATGCTACTGATGGCATGGCATGGCAGAGAAAATATCAGCGACGTCAGCGTAAACAGTATGCAAGAAACTTAAATTAAGCACTGCCACCATTGGAGCTATAAGGGTTTGCATGGGGCGTGATCATGGTAAAGAGGCAACATATAGGCACCATGTTGTCATGTGTCCTACAGCATAGCTAACAGCAATTATAACTCCAGTCTTACACACCACGCAACCCTAACTGAACCACTTACAACATGTGTAAAACAATATCAAAAGCTTTCAACAGCTTTTTATTGAGAAAAGGCACAAATGCAAAGATCAATGCAAAGACTGGAAAACTGTTGTCACTTCCACAGTCCACTGCTGCAGCCAGATATGTAAAGTGAAACCCTACTTCACAAAAAGGAAGCCATGTATCAATTCTGTGCAGAAATGCCACCAATGTCTCTGGGCCTAAGTTCAAGTCAGATGGACTGAGGGACAAAGACCATCTGAAACTGTGTTATCGGTGAAAGGTGAGCATAGCATCATCTGTGATGCTATGCAGAAGCATACGTGCCCAGGTCATGGATGAGTCACGTATGTAAGAAGGTATGATTAAAGCAGATGTGCTAGAGAGACATGTTCTGCCTTCAAGGATATGTCTTTTCTTGGGAAGTCAGTTGATATTTCAGCAGGACAATGCCAGGCCTCGTTCTGCACGTGCTACAACACAGACACACATTCTCTGGGTCTGTGACTGGCCTGCCTGCAGTCTACATATGTATGTCTCCTACATAAAACACAGGCACATTATGAGGAGGAGAATCTGACAATGGCGACCATGGACTGAAGCTCAACTTTTGTATCCAGCAAGAAATTACAAAATGTAATGAAGATGGTCAAACACAGAAAATGTTTTCTGTGTACTTTTGTCAAATAAACTTCAAATGGCTTATTTTTACTGCATTTTAGAAAAAGTCCCAACTTTTAGGGTTTTATAGAACAAAACAAGACTCATTGTCTTCCTGACCACATCAGGACGAAAAAGTGTTTCTAGCCATTCTGAACAGTCTCACTGGAACACTGAAAAATCCAGCGTCAGACAGAGGTCTATTTAAATATGTGGAAAGAGAGCACATTTCAGACATCCTAGGGTTAGGGTTGGGGTCACACACCACAGAGCTGATAACAGCATGGAGTAAGTATGAATGTCAGATTCTTAATTCCACAACATCACCTAACCTTTCAAATGTGATATGTAACCTGTCATGCTTAGTCTATCTGTCACTTACCATGTCATTTTCTGAATTCTTAATTGGTAAGAGCCACGAGAAAGAAAAAAGAGAGAAAACGACTGGTAGTGAGAAAATGGTCAGGGAGCTGATGAGGCTGTAGAGGAAAGCAAACAAACAGACACACCCATGACCCTGGTGATCCAGAGAGGTTTGTACACATGCAGCTGCCCCTCACTGTTGGCCTCTGCACGCACACACACACACACACACACACACACACACACACACACACACACACACACACACAAACACACACACACACACACACACACA
>OMLM01020207.1:18438-31873 GCA_900302695.1 Helostoma temminkii | reverse complement strand
CTGACAAGATGACAGAAAAACATCTTATCACACTGTTGCAGTCACATTAACATATTGATTTTACTTGGTATATTCTTATGCAAACCTGTTGTCAGGTTTGTCTCTCCCTCTCTCACACACACACACACACACACACACACACACACACCAAAAGGAAAACATCTTATCCTGGGTATTTCCTCAGAGTCAGGTGGAGGTTTATGAGCTGTTGATAGAAGAACACAGGTGACTTCCTCTGTCTGATGCTTCATCTGTCTTTGTATCTGTTATTTTCTTGCACTCTTCCCTCACCTTCTTTTCTGTTGTCATCCAACACAAATACCAGTACAAACTGGGAGAGAGACAAAGTGCGTGTACACGGATGTTTGTTGAAACTGCCAAGTTCATTTACCATAATTTGCTGTTTGCTCAGTGAGCTGGGTTGTCTTTAGTGAGAAATAAACAGCACACAAAAACACACCCATATACACATAGAGAGAGGTCAAACAGCTTTCATCTACAACAGCTGACAAATGAAAGGAATATTATTATACAAATATAAATTACCACCTCAGGCACTGAGTTTAGTTAAACTTGAAACAACACAAAGCACAGAAAACAGTTATTGCTGCTAAATACTGTCACAGCAACTGTGGACTTTGGAAATAGAACTAACTCAAATGTATACTGGATGGAGTGGGTGGAGTTAAATGATCATACATCACATGATTTAAATATTAAAGAGCTAGTTAATTATCAGGTTTTGGTTATTTGCCAAATCATGCATCATGAGAGCACTTTAACACCCAGTAAACTAAGAGATTTCAGAGAACCTAAAAGTTTAGTTAATGACTGCATCTACATGTACTTAACCAGGTTACTTGTGTAATCAGGAAACACTTTTACCTGAACTAAACCTGGTTACTGGAATCTGACAACTCTGTGTCAGAAAGACATGCAGACAGACACACAGCGCAATTTAATCTGAATTTAAGGAACTGTGACTTTTAGACATGTAAAGGGAACCATCGCTCAACATAATGATTTTTCTGAATTTAGTAGAGTGGTAGTGCATGCAACCTTTGCACATGTGCTCTTGTAAAAATCTTATTAGAAACACAGTTATGTGTATACGTGGTACAATAATCAAAGTTCTCAGAGAGAAATTTACCTGGGGAAAACAGGTTTCTCTAATGCCCTAACCCAATTAAAGAAACAATTCCCCGTTTACATGACAGTGAAGAAATCAGCTGGTTACTTAAGTGCATTTAAACACAAACATTTCATTTAAATCTAATCATGCTCCCGCACATCTGGCCTTCTATGAGAACTAGGTGCGTAACGGTTATGAAACCGAAACGGAAACCACAACACAAACATCTACTGTCTAGTGTCACAGTTCAGGTAGACACAACTGTAACACAACCCCAAACCAACTGCTGCAACCCTTCTTCATACATCCAACGATACAGTTCACAGTAATTTCCTGTAAGTCTAATACTTGTTTTAAAAACAACAGATTAACCGATTCATACTGATACACAAAGTACAACAATAGAGCCGCCATGAATCAATGCAATTTTGGAAAGAACACCATCAGTGTTATTGTGTCAGACTCAACAAAGTTCCTCCAGAGATGCAGGAGTCATTTTACAAATGTTTGTACAAACTGTGCAGTCCTCCTCCATACTAGTAAAGTGTACAAGCTGTCGCAGCCTTTTTCTAAACCCACTCCATGATTCTCAGTTAAAGGGTTAACTCCTGGGGATGACAGAGCGGAGCCAGTTCATACTGTAAATGTCTCTGTACAGGTAGAACACAGAAACCATTATTAAACCAAAGAGGCTGTCTCAACAACAAGAAGTGCCTGCGCCCCTACCCCCATTAGACACACACACACACACACGCACACACGCACACACGCACACACACACACACACACACACATACACTGTATATTAAAAATATGAACACAGTCACCTCCACAGACAGTCTATTAAAAATGAGTCAGACTCTAAAGTGGTACTTGGAGCTTTACAGTTTCCTGTTTATGTGAAGTAAAGTATAGTACTGTGTGGACCCACAACACACACACAGCTCAGCAGCTGGATAAGCTCTAAATGTTCAACCATTAGGATTGCACACAAAGCTTAGCACATATCTCTGCAAAGGCTTCACCATCCTTTGACTTCAGGACAGACAGACGCTGCTTGAAATCTGGTGTACAGGAGTACAGAAATACAGACTTATGACTTCTGAGTTAAATATAGGCTGCTGTAGTGCCATCTGTAGACAAAATACCATCAACTTTCTACAACTGGCTGTTGATATGTGTAATAATAATTATACGCAGTAATACGCAGCCCTATTCTAGGGCCATCTGTGTATGTTGGGCATCAACAAGTAAAAAGCTTTTTATGTAGACACATTTCACTGACATATTGTACCTTGGTTCAACTGTAACAGATTTTCTGTTACCTTTTTGACTGATGAGGCAGTTCAACATGTAAAACCTCTAAAAACGTATTTGCTTTTCCACAAACTAGACAGTCACCGTAGAGCCATGTCATTATTATTATTATTATTATTATTATGTCATTATGTCGATGTGTACGTCGTTCTGCTAGTAGAACAGAAACATCTCATTCTGCTCTGACCATGTAGCCATGAAGACACTGCCTGATTTAAGCTACCACTTATGATGTTCTAAAGACTATTAGTAAGGGAAGGCAGGGTGTTGATGTTCCCTGCAGCACGTTAAGTGGGTGTCACTGATAGACTCACACTGGAGAACATTATAAATCTTGTGGTTTTACACTTGGTACTAAATCACACACACTGCGGCCACGGCAAAGCAAGGTATTCTCACCAACTGCATGACTCCGCCTGTGGCACAACAGGAAGAAATTTCTGGAAGAAACTTGTAGAACGTGCACAAACAGACTGACTGATGATAAAAACTTTCATGTCTAAAAGAGAAGAATGGAACACAGTGCATGTTAAAGAAGCCTCTCCTGCATACAGTCATATGAGTAACAGTGTTAATCCACGACAGCTGACTAATGTAAACATGGCCACTCAGTGATAACTAGCTAATCAACACGATAGTACTGTGCAAAAATCTTGAGCCATAATAAGATACATTTTAACAATTCTATATGCTATATATATTGTTTTCTCAGTTTCTACATTAGAACACAAAGTCCCTTTTCTGATCCAGCTTCTTCAGACTATGGGAGGATCAGACTGGATCCAGATAAAGCTGCCAGATACTGACCCAGGTCCATGAGAAATTGAGAAACCTTCTCTTCAGGTTTTGAAACTAGTTAGATCAAGGAGAAATAGCATGACATGGAGAGAGAAACATGTGAAGGGTACATCAACTCTTAGCAGACTATTAATAATATAACACAATATATGTAAGATAATAGAAAAATAATCATTTCTATAACACATCCTCCCTTTGGTCATTTGATGATCACACAAACAGCTGCTCACTTTATTCTTACAAGGTACTGTGATGTTAGGTTGAGCTAAAAACAGGATGTTAAAGGAGTTTCAACCAGTTGGAAGCTCAAACTGCTACTCCACAGTGTTTCATTTGTACTGTATGCTATGGAGATCAAAATCATTTTAAAAAACTGGTCAGAATGGAAACAAAAATAAACCAAAGTGGAGCAGGAAGTTCACTGCTTTGGGTAAAAGCAAATACGTCAGAGGAAACACCTAAAGTCAACACGAAAAAAATAATGAAGGCATAATTTCATTAATAATGTTGTTTACATCACTGACAAATGTAAAAAGGATCACACTGAAGTGTTTTGGAGATCAGCTTATAACACTGTAACATGTTCAGGCTGCATTAGCTTAAATTAGTACTGCATCATATACAGTGACTCCCCCCATGTGAAAGTGATAATAAACATTGCAAATAAACAATACTGGTTAAATCATTAGTCTGTACTAGAACCCTAAACTGGCCTCATGTCAGATAAATAGGACTTAAACCAACTCAACTAAACAGTCACAACCTCTATTGACTAGGAACATTTTACTGATACATTATGTTGAGCATCCACAGATTTGTGATAAATGTACAACCTATCTTCATTATCTTGATAGAAAATTGTATCTTCTCACAATTCCTACAAACTCCCTACAAACCATATTTGAGACTGCAGTGTGGTTAGACAGAGATACCTCAGTGGGTGCCGGAAGCTCACAGGCCCATGCTTGCTTTTGATTGGACAAGCCCAAGACTGTCCACGTAAGAAAAACTAAACAGATTGAAAACAAATTCAAGCCAAGGCACCTGCAGCTTCTTTACATAACACACGTATGTACATGGCCGCACACACACAATCCAACCCCTGCAGTGTTTAGACACGCAGACTTTAGAAATCCCCTCTTTCCTTCACACATGGCTGCAGTGAGTGAGACACATCCGTGACCTGTGTTTTTCTGACCTTTCTCGACACAAAGGTTGGAGCTACCACTGGGACATGTACTAACCAGCCTCTTAGCAGGAAAACAGCAACACAGCTAATATGAGTGAAACAAGAGAGGCCTCAGCACTGGTGCCAAACAGGGAGGAGTGTTTCCTCTACAGTCACATCTCTGGCACCAGCTCTGCTCTGCTTCCATCCGAACACTGTCACTACTTTGAAACAGAGGGAAGGAATATTCACAACACAACAGTGTGACACATTTTCATCCTCATCACATCACAGACAGCTGTCCGCTTACACAACAGGAGGACACAGTGTCACGAACAACTGCGCAATCTCACAGTATGTGTTTATTTACACTGCTATTAGACTTTTAGTTGTCACAGAGGTGTTTGAGTGATTCTGTGCAGCTTCAAGAGGTAACAGACAGTATTCAATGCCATTACCATGGCTGTAAACTCCACCAGGTTTTTTTCTACTAGCATCTCCACTATTCAGGGAACGGGGAATCCAATAAGAGGGTGTCTTTGATAATTCAGCTATGTGATAGCCATCATTTGAAATAATTTCATCTTCCTTTCACTGAAATTTTGCCTTTGGCGAGCAAAAATCTTTAAAATAGGCAACGTTACCATGACCATCAAAACCATTCACATCAAGGTTAATATTCACCTTCTTTTTGCAACTTATCAAACTAAACCAGATCATCAGCGTCCTGTACAAAGTTCCCCTTCCTCATCATTCTTAAATATTGACAGGAATGTTCTTAATAATTTTGTGATAAACGACTGTTATGTCTCAGTGCTGGTGATATCTGGACGATAACTTGGCACAAATGTGCACTTAAACTAAGAGATTAACTAATTAGATTTTGGTTTCCAAGGTTAAAATTTGAGTTGACTGTGACCTCATGTCCATCCCATTCATCCCTCGCAATGTTGCGGGAATGTCTCAAGTTTCTCAAATTTGTCACAGACACATCAAGGTCGACTTCATGTATGTCCCATTTTTGACAGTGCTATATCTCAGAATTGTCTGGAGGGAATTTCCACTAGGACTCATGCATAAGCTTATTATAATACGAGTCTGATCAGACATCTACACAAAACATCACCACAATGTGGTAATTCTAGTTTTAATTGTTGAATGCAGGAAGATGTGTTCCATAAGAAGGAATTAGTAAGTTTCAGAATGAAAGTTTGCACTCAACTAACTGAATCTTCCTCATGATATAACACAGTGCTGTGATGTTTTAGCTCCTCATCACAAGCTGCATCCAGATGATACACATTGAAGGAGTCCAGCTTCTGAATGATCTGCTGGGAACAGGTAGCTGCTGTGATGCTAGGTGAGTTGGAAAAGACACTGAAAATGCTTCTATAGAACAGAGCAACATGGACACTGTGTGTGAGTAAATAAATAGCATGACCGAACGAATAAAAGAAAGAATGAAGACCTGAAACTATGGTAACTATGCACAGTAACCTCAAAGTGCTCAAAGACAAAACAATTAAGATCGAATACATTTAACAGAGAAACAATAAATAAAAAAACATTCTCTGTATTAGAATTTTACAGTGCACAGATATGGATTCACATGTGTCTTATGCATTGTGGATACTGTGTGTGTCACTGGATATGACACGACTATGACCACGTAGTAACTCATCACTGCTGCAGTTTTTTGAAATGTTGAAGCTTTCAACAAGCCTCTAATCCACCATCTGATGATTGATGGTGTTTTGATACTCTAACCTTTACCTACTCAGTCATCCCTCCTGACTTTTTCTTTCAGTCTCTCCCTATATTTAAAATGGAAGTTACAATTAAGAGTTATATTCTGTGTGAGCACACTGTTACAAAGTGAGGTCATTGTGCCTGAGCCTCACTTCTAAGAGAGGCATGTTTGGGGTTAGAATTAATCTTTTCACGTCTTCATCACTGTACATTCTCGAGACATGTGTGTGTGTGTGTTTGTGTGTGTTCACATAACAAGCCTAAAATGGGAGGGTGAGCTAATCTTATCTAGTGCAGGAAACACATTTCAGGGCCTTGAACCAAACAACTGGACAGGAAACTGGGTTCTAAACTGGGCTGATGGGAAGGACAAACTAGTGAGGTGAAACAGCAACAAACACGAGCAAAGAGGAGGTCCCCTTAGAGCAGTGGCCAGCCTCGAGGTCCTTTGATTGGGCACCACTGATCTACAGTATAAGCATGTGTTCACACAACCATTACATGACCTGATGAACACACACAACTCTGACCACAAACGCTTAAGTTTCATTCTGCTTCGTGGATCCATGAGGTGCATTTGGAAAAATCTGAAAACCTACGGCCAAAACTGTAACACAAACATCCACGGTCTTCAGTTCAAAAGCAACATCACCACCAGCCCACTACAAATTTATGTAATACCCAAGAAATCTGGTATTTCTTGTTGTAAGAGAACCTATAAGTGTTTGTCTGTAGGTGTAAGTATCTGTAAGCAAACTTAAAATCTCTTAAAATCTGTTCAACACGACCAACCTGCATGACTAATTTCCATAGTCTATGTTAACTTTATCGGCCACGACATTAACAACTGGCAGTTTTTTTATGTAGGGGTGAACCGTTGCCAGCTACACATCCCCATAAGCAGCAGCTGCAGTGCACTGCGTGTTGTTCTGACCAGTGTTGACAAGCTCAAACCACCACTTTATTGTCACTATTTTACTATTAGCTATTTTATTAGCTGATTAGTGTAATAGTTTAAAACTCACCCAGGATGTTGCTGTTTATACTGTAAGTTTGACTTACAGAATGGCTTGTCTAGTGATATTGTCCCTGTCAGACGTACAAACCACTAACAGTCAATTCAAGTTGCAATATCTGTGACCTCTTCTTGTGGAACTGCTGCGAGCAGTTTGGTTTGGTGTTTCTATTCTGTGTGTTTTGTGTGTGTCTGGTATTTAGAAATATTTAATATATTCCCTAAAACACTGTCATTAAATCCTGCATTAGAGAGAAGAGTGAGGGATTAGTATTGGAGCTGCCCAGACAAGCCTAGACACCATGAGAGAAAAAAGAAAGGTAAAAATGAATAAATGAGCAGAGAGGAAGAACTGAGGGAAGTTATTTGAGACAATGATGGTGCTGTTTGAGGTGTTTGGACCCTGCTCATTTCTAAATGTGGCTGTAGGACAGTCACGCCATAACTGTGTGACGTTAACAGATAGTGAGGAATGTAGCACCAATGAAGATAAGAGGTATGGGAAATGTATGAAGAGATAATGACGCTTTCCCAAGGTGGAGGAGATGCAGAAAGAGATATGTATGAACAATACTGATCTGTATTCAGCACATGGCACATAACACAATCAATATACAAGCTTCACTGCACCAGTTTATGGTTTGAATTCTTATAGATAAATTACTGACAAGATAACAGTAAACACACACATCCTTGTGCATTTGCTATCTGATTTTTTTTTGGTTAGCTTTCTCGCACCTCCTGACTTTTCTGTTCTTGTGTGTGTGCAGAGGAAGGGAATAAAGAAAATAAAAGGCCCCGGGGCCACATCTTTGTTTTCATGGTTTTTATGGGAAACAAACCATCTGAGTAAAGCTCTGGATAGAGCAAAACAGTCATTAGACTGTGAACACCAATTACCACACATTAGCGTGTTATTTACACTGTGAACACTGTGTGCTCTGATGGCACTGCTACCAAAGCTCAGACTGAAGCTACATTCTGCACAAGGTTTAACATAAAAACTGCATTTCTGAATCTGCAGAAAACAAGATTCTTGTGCAAACACCCACACGTCATGTCACACCAAATCAAAGTGGGCAAAACAATGTGCATCATACTGCTGAGACACAGAAAAGTTAACTGCTATCAGAGGAAACAGAAGCCAGAGGCCAGCTGGGAGGAGGCAGATTAAAATGGCTTTAAACTCTTTAAAAATTATATACAAGACAAGCTGGTATACGTGCTTGGTTGCTTCTGTATGAGCAGTACCATTTATATATGTAAAACCATGCTAAGTGTGCCATGAAGGTCAATACAACAGGGAATAAATTTAGTAGGCGTGACTGCTAGGCTCTTCTACTAACCTTGACTTGTCTTCCTATACTGAAATCAAAACAGAAGGAAGCTTCAAATCATATCTTTGCACTGACAAAAAAACAGTTATGGAACCTTCTTTGTATTATTGAAGTTCAACCTCACCATACAAATTGCCAGAATTTGACACCAGAGACCAGGGTTCACATCCTGAGTCCCATCTGTGGTTAAAGCAACAAAGGCAACTTGGTTAAAGTTAAGTTTTGTGTAAACAAGTGACTAAATGGTCCATTCAAAAATCCCACTCAAAATTATGCCCTTTCACAAACCAGTATCATAGCCACTCCTCTGGCTCTGGCCCAGCCTCAACCAGGTTGCCCTGTGTCCGTTATAACAACAACAACAACAACAACAACAATTCATACTTTATTAATCCCCTTTGGGAAATTCTTTGTGGAAAGGTTCCCCCTTCGAGGCACCATGGGTGAGGGGTTTCGGAGTCTTGTCCAATGACTTTGATTACAAACCGCTAACCCTGGAGTTGTCAGATTACTGCCCTAAAAATTGAGCTTTGTCTTCTGTCATGATCTCACTCTATAAACAGTGGAAAACGTAGGCAGCAGCTCACATGGGACAGTGCTGATGTGTTGGATGCATGGAATAATAGGGAAGGCAGTTTTTTTGGTCCTATCCTCTCAGGATCTGAAGAAAACATTAATTTATTGGTGTTTGGTGGGCAGGTACTCACATGTGTGAGCAAAGCAGAATAATGTATCAGAGTGACAATGACTTTCTAGCTGCTGGACTAACTTTAAGACCAGAACTCAAGATGGACTGATTCTGACAGTGTGTGACATAAAAAGGGGTGTAGTTCAAAGTTTGAAATTGTAAGTGCTACCATACATTTTTTTACTGGGTTAGCTGGGACAACACAGTGGATCAATCAGTATGTGCTTGTATGTGTGTGTCGTTTTCTAGTTTCTCTCATACTAGGAAGCAGGAGAACTTGTCAGTTAGTTTCAGACGCAAACATTGTCCTGGATGTCCTAGAGACATGGTGTGAAACTTTTAAAGCTATTTTTATGGGTTTACAGAATCTATGACTGTGTTTGCCTAACCCTGCATCAGGTCTCCTTGTGTGGGAGACACACCTTAGCAAAGAGGAGGGGTGGGGGGATCACCGCTCAGGTGCAAAATCTCAGCCAGGGTAGAAACAAGGATCTGTACAGTTTGTACTGCTGCTTGAAAATTTACAGACACATTCTGGGATGCAAGAGATCTGTTTTTTAACCTCCCAAAAGGGGATAATATATAATATGGGATCTTTAACATTTATTTTGGAAGACATGTGGTCCAAAATGTCTTCTTATTTTGGAGAGGTCCTCTAGATGCCTCTATTGAAGTCAGAATCAGAAAGAATATTATTTTTAAGCTTGTTTGCTCTTCTAACCAATCAGATAATTTAAATTATTTCTGCTTGACTTAACCTTTCATTGTGAATTCCAATTTGCACTAAATGTGTACACAAAATTTTGTTTCCTATTTATTTTGAATGCTGTTCCAAGTTGCTCCTGTTATGATTGCTATCATACTGGGACTCTCAGGCTATCACTAGCTTAAGCTGCATGCTGTAGTTTTTACCAAGTCATAAGAAACAGACAAGAACTGTACAGTACAAAACTTTACTACAAGAAGATCTTCAGAATGTATTTTGCAGGATATCTGACAAGTGTCAACATGCTAACTTCCTCCTGATTCAAAATATTCTCACTGATCAGCTAAGTGGCAGTTCAGTTGGCATGCAAGAGATAAGTCACAAGATTTCTGACATAAATTTGGAGGCATTAGTTAATTCCTGTACATTAATCAGTCAAAAAGTATTTAAACGTTTTTTGTTTTAGTTAACCTAGAGAGGAAATTATTCTGAATATGAAGATGTTTGATGTAAAGATATTTTCTTTGGTCAAGCTGTACACTGCTACAGTATACAGTCACATGTGTACTTGTGGGGATGTGTATCCATATGTGTTAGGCTTGCAGAGTTACTGCTCATAAAAAAGGACTGATGTTGCAAGACAAGGGTGAAGGTTTACAACACGCAAATACAGCGTACACACCAAAGACACACAAAGAAAAACATACAATTAAACCGCACATGCACACACATACACACACAGATGACTGCTGCACACTGTTAATCCTATTTAGAATAAGTTATTTTTCCACCACTCAAATGCCTACTGCCTTTTGGGATAGTCTCATAAACTACAGGCACAAACATATGGATATCATGTGCCCTAAAAGTGACTTACCTTTTTGTTGTATCTTTCCCTGTTCCCTCAAGGGCATGGACATTGTCACAGCAGGACTCCCAAGCGCAGATGGCAACCGACCTTTGCTTTGAACTATAGGGGGCTGGGTCACAGCGGCTTGGGTCGTATCAGTGACAACAGAACGAGAGAAGGAAGCGATCCTTTCTAAGATTGAGCCTACACTATCACTGGCATCACCTGCACCATCCTGCAATGACCGAATGGTTCTGGGACTGGAAGGGCTGTAAGGGCTGGCTGGAGGGTGTTGGACAACTTGGGGCCCTGAGAGATTCCCCAGCTGAGGGCTCTGAGCTGGATAAAGGGACACTGGGGAGCCAGACATCTCTTGGCCAGGGATGGATCCCTGTGAGTTGGAGAAAGGCAAAAAGGGGTGGTGGAGGGAGAAAGGTGGTGTGTCAGAAGAACTGTCCAGGCTGCTGAGAGAAGCTGATGGGCTGGCAGAGGTGGATGGTGAGCTGTTTTGGTGGTGAAGGTTTCCTGTACTCCTTGGAGGAGGCTTGGGTGGGTTGGGGCTCATGGATCTACCTTGAGACTTGGTGGAAGATGTGGTTGAAGAGCTGCATACCAAGCTGTCCAGATCCAAAGGAAACTTATTGAGACGTGGTATCTCTTTGGTCTTAGGCTGGGGAGATTTGATGACCTGGGACCCTTGGTGTTGGCAGTGGTTTTCGGAGCCATTGTAACCCGAATTAGTATTATGAATATGACTATTCCAGTTGGCATCAGAATCGACATACTGCAATCCTGGAGACATACTACCGCCGCCTCTTTGCATACCCACCATTCCACCTCCTCCATCATGAATTCTGAGGTCTAGGCTGGGCATGGAGCCATGATTCTCCCCCTGAGGTTCTGGAACACCCAGAATCCTTCCTGGTCCCTGGTCCATCTCTGAGTGGAAAACACTCCCATGGGAGGAGAATTTCTTCAGACTGGGGGTGCTTCTCAAGTTGGCACCCCTGTCTACATGTTGTTGTGGTATCTGGGGCTGGATTCGGTAGTACTCTCCTTGAGATGGAGGGCTGGAATATGACCCCAGCTTGGTAAGATGGTGGACACCTCCAAACCCTCCAGAATACTCCAGGCTAGAAGTGGAGCTGTGAAGGCTATCGGTATCACTGCCTGGTCCAGACATCATGGAGTAGCCATTGGGATTTAACCTGCTCTGGAAGGATGCAGCTCTCATCACAGAGGAGCCATTGTTATGAATGGTTGGCTTGCTCATGGTTCCTCGGTTGAAGGACAGGCTGCTGACTACTGTACGGGATTTGAAGACTGGGCTGGGACTGGAACTCATGTTCATGCCAGAGCGATGGGCTTCAGATCCCAGACTGTTGTTGTTGTTGTTAAAGGCTAATTGAGGAGACTGGCCACCTCCTCGACGACCATCACTGGCTTTACTGTGGTTGAGGAAGAAATGGGAGGAAGACGGAGAAGCAGGGGTGGAGATGGGGGAAGCAGAGGAGAAGGATGGTATGTCATCCACATCTTCAATGTCGAAGGATCTCTTCAATGCTGCAGACAGAAAGAAATAATGTATGTGTTGTTAATAAAATGGCTCCATTCGAAAATGTAACAAGTGCATCTTAGCCAAAGTCACATGAGGGTCTTTTGGAGTTGATGTGGACTCACTTAAACGTAGAAATGCATATGTTGTCAGACAGAGACTTCCAAAATCTTTTCCTTCATTCACCCAGTATGTCATTAACACGTCTCCTGCTCAACTACTGCTACACCTTCTTGCTGCAACATGTCTTACCTCACCAGAGTTTCCACTTTCATTTAATTACAACCTGCTTGATCCTTTGACTGATTATGTTTCATTACTGTTTGGATCTATTTTTTAGTGACATCACCATGTTCAGGGGTTTCACAAATTAACTCAGCAAGCATGTTAACAATAAGGCTGTAGTTTTTCACAGAAATATAGGTTTTTCTTCCTACGGCGAGACTTGCAGACTCTAAATTTTTCTGCTGGTCTTCCATTAGTTTCTAAAACTGTAAATGTGCATTAGGCTTAATCTTAGGATATTTTATTACATTCACTGTATAGTGAATGTAATGTATGTGGACTATGATCTACATGTGAATGTGCCATCTCAGAAGATCATATAGTATCTCTCCTACATTCTGGACTCAGAATGTTAGCCTCTTGCCTTTGTATGGGTTCAGTGTCACTTTCCTCTGTTGGACACACACATGCACATACACACATTTCTCTCGCGGTACAAACACAAAGGCTGGATTGAAGTTGGGGCTGCAGTCAGTACATCCAGTGGGGTTTTGTGTTACAAAAAACAACCACTGCAATGTGACACACCATGAGAACAAAAAGGTTGGTGGTGTGTAAGAGGAAGGGTATATAATTATTGTGCCAATGTGAAAACTGAGATGTCATCGAGAGATCATCCACAGCTCCTACCTGTATTATTTGGTGGGATTTGCACCTAAATATCTCATCACTTTGGCTAATTAATTACAGAGGTTCTACACTCTATATAATTTCCTGAAAACATTTTGTCAAAATTAAATTCTTGCTGCAAAACTACTGTATGGCTGAAGCCACAATAACAATTAATTTATTAAATAATTAGAACAATTATTATTATTATTATTTATTATTTCAA